>WBNM01045467.1:1772-14179 GCA_013399055.1 Ramphastos sulfuratus | reverse complement strand
TGGGTGAGTACCGGTGGTCCCGGGGATGGGGAGGGGGTGGGTGAAAAGCACGGAGAGCCCGGCGGGAGGAGGGGGTTGGTGTTAGCCCCCTGCGAGGCGATGGTGGGGGGGGATCTGGGGGGTAGGGTGGTCGCCGGCTTGTCGTGGGGGGATGGGGAGGTGCGAGTGGTGTTCTCCGAGCCCTAGGGTAGAGGCTTTGTCACCTCGGATAGGTCTTCCCAAGCCTTGGATCGGAGCATCCTGCTCCACGGGCAGAGCCTCCAGCCCCTGGATCAGACACCACCACCACCCCCCTTTCCCCTTGGACAGACCCTTCAACCCCTGGAACAGATCCTTCATCCCCTGGGACAGATCTTCCAACCTCTTTGGACAGACTCCCCAACTCCTGGGACAAACCCTTCATCCCTTGGGGCTGATATTCCAACCCCTGCATCAGACCCTCCAACCTCTGGGCCAGACCCTTCAGCCCCTGGATCCCACCCTCCTTCCCCTTGGATCAAGACCTCTGGGACAGATCTTTCAACCCCTGGATTATATCCTCCACCCTTGGGACAGATCCTCCAGCCCCTTGGATCAGGACCTCCAACCTCTGGGATAGACACTTTAGCCTCTGGGTCAGATCTTTCAAACCCTGGGACAGATCCTCCAATCCCTGGGACAGATCCTCCAACCCCTCAAACAGACTTTTCTTGTCCTAGGACAGACCCTTGATGTCCTGGATCAGACCCTCCTTCCCCTTGGACAGACCTACCAACCCCTGGGACAGCCTCTCCATCCCTCGGGGCAGCCCCTCTAACCCCTGTCACAGCCCCTCCACTCCTCGGGACAGTCTGCCCATGGATTTGCACCCTCCTTCCCCAGTCCAGGCTCCCTTCGTGCTGGGTGCCAAAGTTGTGCTGCCCGTCCCTGCTCTCTGTGCATCCTAACAGATGCCAGCCGGGCACAGGACCCCCTAGGCAAACCTGGGTCCTGGTGGATTTGCTCCCCCAGGGCTGGGCACCTCTGGTAGGGGATTTGCTGGTAACTGCCACCAGCTCCTCTCCTCCTGCTCCTCCGGCGCTGAGTTGTGAGGGGCTGTGGCGAGCTGAGGGCTGGGCAAGTGCAGGAAGGCTTCTTCGGGAGCTGTTGCAGCTCGTTGCTGCTCTGGCTGCTGGTGCCACCCTCGGTGCAGGGAGGGCAGCAGGAGGGGTTCTGCTCACGGCTGGGCTGCTCCTCTCCTCCACGTCCAGCCTCATCCGCCCAGGGAGCAGCGAGCGGAGCGCTGCGCCCGGCAGCGGCAGGGCACTCGGGGGCGGGGGGCTGGCAGGCAGGGAGATGTTTGCCCACCAGCTCTGCCAGCCTGAAGACCTGATGCAATAAATCTCGGGGTGAGTAACCCTCGTCTAGGCTGGAGGAAAGCCAGCGGGGCTGGAGGACTTGGTGGGCAAAACACACCCTTTGGGGCTGCTCACCACCAGCTGGGTGGGAGAGGAGAGGTGAGCTGAGAGCAGAGCTTCCGCGGCAGAAACATCTCCAGAGGGCTGGGTGCCCGCTGCTAACTCCCCAGGAGCCTGAGGTGCTCTCCGGCGGGGGTAGGAATTGGGAGGATCCCTGTGAAACTAAGACCTGCAGGCTCGAAGCCTCCTCCTGGAGATGCACTTGAAGCTTGCTGGAGAAGCCAGAGTCCGAATCGGGGTGGTGTGACCCCAACCCAGGGGTGCTCAGTCTGATCGAGCTCCTCCATCTCCAGCCTCAGCCCTGGCACTGGCTGGGGGGGGCTTTCCTGCTGCTGCATGGTGGCACTGGGCTTTTCTGGGGCACACGATGGTTTGCGAGGGGCCAGATACCACATCCCGTGGAAGCAGGAGCAGGGAGCAGAGGTGGGGGAGGAGGAGGGAGGCTGGGAACAAAAGCCTGGAGCATGTGGAAAGGATTTGTTTTGAAGAAGTGAGTCAGTGGAGGATGTTTTGCTGGAGCAGCCTTGGGGAAACGCTGCCTCTGCTTCGCTTCCAGCTGCGCGGTAGCCTGGTACGCGCATCTGCTGCTGGGGCACGGAGTGGCTGCTCTGCCTCTGGAGCATCCTGCCCGGGATAAGCTGGGGGGGAGACACCCGGCGAGGCTTCCAGGCTTCCCCAAACTGCACCCGCCTGTGATGTAGGCACCCCCCAGCACTTGCCTTGGGTAGGCAAACGGCCCTGGAGACCCCAGCATCTCTCAGCTGGGGGCTGCTGGCAGCCTGCCTCTGCTGGCACTGCTGGCCTGTGCCCTGCTGTTGCCAGGACTTGCAAGGGCACAGCCTGCACCCCCTGAAGGGGTCGCAGCCGTCATGCTGTACCCATGTGAGGGTGGGCAGGGTCAGACACCGCCAGTGTTGAGAGATGCTTCTCCCTCCTCACTGCCATTCTGAGCTCCATCTAAAGAGGAATGAGATGATCCAGAGCTGTGTCAGTGCCCTGGAGACAGCCTTGCCCCCTCGGGTCTGCACTGGTGGATGGTAAGAAGCTGGTGTGATGCTTTGGGGGGCTGAGGGCACCCCTGTGCCTGGACACTTTCCAGTGAGATAAAACCCTTTTGGGGGCTGCCCACTGGAGCTGACCTGTGGGCAAGAGACCAACCCCGACCTGGCTACAGCTGCCTTGCAGGGAGATTGTAGGCAAGTGGGACTGGTCTCTTCTGCCAGGCACCCAGGGACAGAACAAGAGGACACAGCCTCAAGCTGGGCAGGCTCAGGTTGGATGTTAGGAAGAAGTTCTTGACAGCAAGAATGATTGGCATTGGGATGGGCTTGTCGGGGAGGTGGTGGAGTGCCCATCCCTGGAGGAGTTTAAAAGGAGACTGCATGAGGCACTTAGTGCCAGGGTTTAGTTAATTAGAAGGTGTTAGGTGAGAGGTTGGACTCGATGAGCTCGAAGCTCTTTTCCAACCTGATTTATTCTATGGTTCTGTGATTCTGTGCAGATGCTCTTTGCCCTGCACACACGACCTGCCAGCTGTGCAGTCCCCAGCAGTCTCCATCTCTTCTTTTCTTCCAGCGATCCTCCACCCTCAGCCCAGCGCTAGGGTTCCGTGGTGCTGGAGTAGCTTTTACCTGTCTGCCCAGTAGTGTACTGGGGTTGCATCAGCTTCATTGGCCTTTTAGCAGCGCCAGCGTGGTCTGTGTGTGAAGCATCTGGGAGGAAGAGCTTCTCTTGCTCCAGTTACACCCAGTGGAAAGAGTTTCCCACCGACCGGGGCGGAAAGCCGCGCCCGGGGGAGCGCTGCCCGGCGGCTGCCAGCGCTCTGAATCGGGGCTTGTGCTGGGGGAGCTGCTGGCCTGCCGCAGCAGGGAGGGAAAAAAAACAACCCTCCCAGTCTCCTGTCCTGCTCCGGGGCTGCCAGGCCTCATAAGGACCTCTTTATGTGAGACCTTGGCTTGTGCTCAGAGGTGGGGTTTGGGGAGGGGGGGAAAGGTAAATGCAGTAGGGTGGCAGAGCAGGCAGGCGTCTGAAGCAGTGCTGCTGGCAGGCTGCAGGACTGCAAAGCACTGTGGAAAAGGGGAAAAAAAGAATCATAGAATCAGTCAGGGTTGGAAGGGACCACAAAGATCATCCAGTTCCAACCCCCCTGCCACAGGCAGGGACACCTCACACCAGAGCAGGTTGCCCACAGCCAGCCTGGCAGTAAACACCTCCAGGGATGAGGCTTCCACCACCTCCCTGGGCAACCTGTGCCAGGGTCTCACCGCCCTTATGGTGAAGAACTTCTTCCTAACATCCAGCCTGAATCTACCGATTTCTAGCTTTGTTCCATTCCCCCCAGACCTATCACGACCGGACAGCCTAAAAAGATAATTGACTGCTCCCCCCCCCCCACAAAAACCCAAACCAAACCCACCAAAAAAAGCCAGCCACCCCAATAATCTTCCAGTTTGTCTTTGAAACCTCGATAAAAGCTGTGCTCAGGGAGCTGAGTCATCACTTCAGGCTGCTTGGGCTCCCTTTTCCTGGCAGCTGCAAGGTTACTCGTGTGGAGCACAGGAGCACAGAAGGGTGGGGGGAAGCAGTTCCTGGGAATTCAGGTGAGTTTGGAGATCAGACACCAAAAAACCACCAAACTGTGCAGTGTTTGATCCCCTAGAAGGAACTGGCCTTGAGCAACCTGTTCTAGTGGGAGGTGTCCCTGTCTTTGGTGGGGGGTTTGGACTGGCTGAGCTTTGAGGTCCCTTCCAACCTAAACCATTCTGTAACTCTATGATTCTCAGGGCTCCTCACCTTTTATTTGCCTGGCAGCTGCCAGATTTTCCTGCCTCTAGTCAGTGGGAAAAAGCTGAAGTCTAAAGCTTGATGCCTTCCCCCCAGGCCTGGATTTTCCATCATATGGTTCCAGAACCTGAGGGTGCAGGAAGCAACATCAGGCACCAGAGTTTGGGAGGCTGCTTTTAAACAGGAGAATCACTGAAGTGTCAGGGCTGGAAGGGACCCCAAGGACCATCCAGCTCCAAACCCCTGCCATGGGCAGGGACACCTCACACCAGAGCAGGTTGCCCACAGCCAGCCTGGCCTTAAAGACCCCCAGGGATGAGGCTTCCACCACCTCCTTGGGCAACCTGTGCCAGTCTCTCACTACCCTCATGCTGAAGAACTTCTTCCTCACATCCAATCTCAATCTCCCCACTTCTAGTTCTGCTCCATCCCCCCCAGTCCTATCCCTCCCCACACCCTAACAAGTCCCTCCCCAGCTTTCCTGTAGCCCCCTGCAGACACTGGAAGGCCACAAGAAGGTCTCCCTGGAGCCTTCTCCTCTCCAGACTGCACAGCCCCAACTCTCTCAGCCTGTGCCCACAGCAGAGCAGCTCCAGCCCTCTGATCACCCTCGTGCCCTTCTCTGGACACCTTCCAGCCCCTCCAGACCTTTCCTGGCACAGGGCTCCAGGTGAGGTCTCAGCAGACAGTGCAGAGGGGCAGAATCCCTTCCCTGGCCCTGCTGCCCACACTGCTCTTGCTGCAGCCCAGCATCTGCTTGGCTCTCTGGGCTGCCAGTGCCCACTGCTGGCTCAGGTTCAGCTTCTCTCCACCAGCACCCCCAGGTCCCTCTCCCCAGGGCTGCTCCAGCCTGGCACTGCCCAGCCTGTATCAGTGCCTGGCATTGCCCTGACCCAGCTGCAGGACCTTGCACTTGGTCTGGTTGAATCACCTGAGGTTGGCCTGAGCCCAACTCTGCAGCCTGCTCAGGTCCCTCTGGGTGGATCCTTCTCTCCAGCTGTCAGCTGCACCACACAGCTTGGTGCTGGTGAACCTGCTGAGGCTGCCTCAGTGCCACTGCCCATGGCACCAACAAAGATGTTGGTACTGATCCCAGTAGTGATCCCAGTACTGATCCCTGAAGGATTCCTCCTGGCACTGACCTCCACCAGTGGACCCAGTGACAGCCACTCTTTGGGTGTGGCCATCGAGCCAGTTCTGTACCCACTGAGTTGTCCATCCCTTGAGCCCATGTTTGGCCAGCTTGGAGCCCAGGATGTGGTGTGGAGAGGCAAACTGGGAGTACAGGTTTTGTTGTTGGAAAGCAAGCCCAGGGCTCTGCAACCACTTCAACAGAGATTTCTTGTCTCTCAAGCACTGCCTAAAGCTGTTGGGAAGGGGTCAGGAAGGTTTCCCAAGGAACTCTCCTCATAACCCATCACTTTTTTTTTGCATCTCTCTCTCTTTCTGCCTCTTCTTTGGTGTTCAGATCTGCCCCAGGGGTGCAGCCCTGGTGCAAAGCAGGCTGATAAAGCATCACTATCAGTGACATGGATGCTGAGTACACCTTCAGCTGTCTTCCAGGTGGAATCAGGCTGAGTGGTGCTCTTGGCACAGCCTCAGGGATGGGATTAACCCAAAGGGAGCTGGACAAGCTGGAGAAGTTGGCCCATGTAAACCTCATGAGGTTCAACAGAGCCAAGAGCAGGGTCCTGCACCTGGGTCAGGGCAACCCCTGGTATCAGTGCAGACTGGGGATGAAGACTGGAGAGCAGCCTTGAGGAGAAGGACTTGGGGTGCTGGGGGTGCACAGCTGGAGATGAGCTGGCACTGAGTGCTGCCAGCCCAGCCCCAGCCTGTCATGGGCTGATCCCCAGCAGTGTGGGCAGCAGGGGCAGGGAGGGGATTCTGCCCCTCTGCTGAGCTCTGCTGAGACCTCCCCTGCAGTGCTGGGGCAGCTCTGGAGTCCTTAGCACAGCACAGACAGGAACCTGCTGGAGCAGGGCCAGAGGAGGGCACAGCAGTGCTGGCAGTGCTGGAAGGGCTCTGCTGTGAGGCCAGGCTGGGGGAGTTGGGGGTGTTCAGCCTGGAGAGGAGAAGGCTCCAGGGACACCTTCTGGTGGCCTTGCAGTGCTGGAAGGAACTCCAGTGCTGGGAACAGCCTTTGGAGCAGGTCCTGTGGTGCCAGGGCAAGGGAGGATGGTTTGAACTGAGGGAGGGAGATTGAGAGTGGAGAGAAGGGAGAAATGTTTGGCACTGAGCATGGGGAGAGCCTGGCCCAGGCTGCCCAGAGAGGTGGGAGCTGCCCCATGGCTGGCACCACTGCAGGTGAGGTTGTTTGTGGCTGTGAGCAGCCTGCTCTGGCTGCAGAGGTCCCTGCTGAGTGCAGAGGGTTGGACTGGGAGAGCCTCAAAGGTCTTTTCTCACTCAACCCCTTCTGTGTTTCCCCCTGGAGTTCCCCAGGAGAAGGTTGGATGCCAGCAGTGTGAGTGCCTGCAGGGCAAAGGTGAGCTCCAGCCAGTGGGAGCACCAGCGGGGCTGTGTGGCTCCACGTTGGCATGGGCAGTGCAAACCAGCAGGGCACAGAACTACCCCTTCATTAATACTTACTCACTTATCAAGGGAAGGGCTCAGAAGCTCTCAGCTGCTGTGGCTGGGAAATGGAGCAGGGCCTGGAAGGGGCACCCATGCTGGGCTGCTGGGTGAGCTGCTGCAGGGCCTTCCTGCCTGCCACGCTTGCCATTTTGCTGCGTGCTTGCATTAGGAAGCAGCCAAAGATATTTCTCCTCACTTAAGTGCTGATTTTTGGTGTGTGGTGTTGGCTGCAAACAGGAACTCAATTAGGATGCAGAAAGGCAACGTTTTTGTTTCCAGCAGCTGAGAAAAGCCTCTGCTGAGCTGAGCAGGCAGCGTGCACGGAGTGCTCCTGGAACGCAAGAGGTTCCCTCTGCAGCTGGCAGGGAGCCCCACGGCCTGCACCCCCCTGCAGCCCTGCCACCACCCCCCAGAGCTGCCCATTTCATAGGGTCTGGATTAGCACAGAGGGGTTAGAAAGGCCTCCAAGGTCATCCAGTCCAGCAGCAACCCAACCTCACCATGGGCACCAAACCCTGGCTCCAAGTGCCATGGCCACACAGCTCTGCAACACCTCCAGGCAAGGGCACTCCACCACCTCCCTGGGCAGCCTGGGCCAATCCCTGACCACTCCACCAGCAAAGGAATTTTTCCTTTTCTCCTACTTAAGCCTCTTCTGGCACAATTTCAGGCCATGTCCTCTCCTTCTATCACCTGAGACAAGGCAGGAGAGCCCAACCCCACCTCACTGCAGCCTTTCAGGGAGCTATAGAGAGCAATGAGGTCTGTCCTCAGCCTCCTTTTCTCAGAGGTTGTCAAACACCAATCCCTTATCTCCCTGCAGCAGTGATGGACATGTGGGACACATGCCATGGGTGGGACATGTGCCATGGGTGGGACAAATGAGCAAAGCAGGAGCTGCAGGAAGGGAGAGTTGGGCTGTGCAGCTCAGCCATGGCTGCCTGTCTGTGACAGGGATGCTGCTGCCTCCTGCCCTGCCCCATGCTTGGACCTTTCCCCATTTCCAAGCAGCAAGCCCAGAGCTGCTGCTGCTCTGGCAGCCACACGAGGGTCTGTACTAGGGCATGCTGCAGGCACAGGGCTTATGGCAAGGTGACACCAAGCTGAGTGGTGAGGTTAATAAGAGTGACGGATGGGATCTATCCAGATCAGATCCCATGGACAGGGTGGAGAGGTAGCTGAGAAGATCCTCCTCAGGTTCAATGAGACCAAGTGCAAGGTCCTGCACTTCGGTGAGGGCACTCCTTGATGTCAGTCCAGGCTGGGGGTGAGGAGATTGAGAGCAGCCCTGCAGAGAAGGACTTGTGGGTGCTGGTGGGGGAGAAGCTGGGCAGGAGCCAGCAATGGGCACTGGCAGCCCAGAAGGCCAAGGGCAGCCTGGGCTGCATCCAAAGCAGTGTGGGCAGAGATGGAGAGAGGGGATCCTGCCCCTCTGCTCTGCTCTGGGGAGACCTCACCTGCAGCGCTGGGCCAGCTGTGGGACCCCCAATACAAGAGAGAGCTGGAGCTGCTGGAGAGGGGCCAGAGGAGGCCACAGAGATGATCAAAGGGCTGGAGAAGCTCTTGCTGTGGGGCCAGGCTGGGAGAGTTGGGACTGTGCAGCCTGGAGAAGAGAAGGCTCCAGGGAGACCTCAGAGCAGCCTCCAGTATCTGAAGGGGCTACAAGCAGGCCGTAGAGAGACTGTTCCCAAAGGCCTGCAGGGACAGGACCAGGGGCAGTGGTTTGAAATGAGAGCAGAGTAGATTGAGACTGGATGTAAGGAACAAGTTCTACACCAGGAGGCTCCTGGAGCACTGCAACAGGTTGCCCAGGGAGGTGGTTGAGGCCTCATCCCTGGAGATACTCAGGATCAGCCTTGCTGTGTCCCTGGGCAGCCTGCCCTAGCTGGAACTGTCCCTGCTGCCTGCAGTGGGTTGAGCAAAATGATCTTGGAGGGTTCATTTCAACTCACTGCTACCTGTGAAGCCGTGAATCAATGGGCACAAGGCATGCAACAGGCATGGCACATGCCCTGAGCACAGGGTGTGCAGTGAGAGCAGGGTGTGCAGTGGGCAAAAGGCATGCAGTGAGAGCAGGGTGTGCAGTGAGTGCAGGGTGCATGGTGGGCACAGGGTGTGCAGTGAGTGCAGGGTGTGCAGTGAGCACAGGGCGTGCAGTAAGTGCAGGGCGTGCAGTGGGCACAGGGCGTGCAGTGGGCACAGGGCGTGCAGTGAGAGCACAGCGTGCAGTGGGCGCAGGGCGTGCAGTGGGCACAGGGCGTGCAGTGGGCACAGGGCGTGCAGTGAGAGCAGGGCGTGCAGTGGGCACAGGGCGTGCAGTGGGCACAGGGCGTGCAGTGAGAGCACAGCGTGCAGTGGGCACAGGGCGTGCAGTGGGCACAGGGCGTGCAGTGAGAGCACAATGTGCAGTGGGCGCAGGGCGTGCAGCGAGCAGAGGGCAGGCAGCAGTCATGAGGGCTGCAGCGAGCAGAGGGCATGCAACAGGCAGAGGGCATGCAACAGGCAGAGGAGCCTCCGGCAGCCTCCCCCGCGGCGCAGCTGTCGGCAGCAGCTGGCAGCGCTCAGAGGAAACGCCTCCGTGCTCCGTTTCCCCCCTTCCCGGCCCTCGGGAGCGCGCTCCCGGAGCGCCCCGGGGCCGCGCCCGCAGTGCCCGGAGCGGCCGCGCCCGCGGTGCTGCCTCCCGCCGCGCGTCACGGCCGGGCGGGGAGCGGCCCCGGGGCTCTGTCGCTGCCAAGTTTTGCTTTCGTTTGCCAGGCTGGAGCCCGGCTGAGGGTTCCGGAACCGGCCCTGCTGCTGGCAGCCCCGGGGCCCTGCCCTCGCCTGCTCGTCGGGCTGCCGCTTTCTCCCCGGTGAGTGGCTGTAGGGACTTCGGGGACGGATTAGGGACACTTTGTCTGCAAACTTCGTCTGGAGAGAGACCTGCGAGCAAATCCGTGCTGCCCTTTGCTCCCCCAGGGCACCGGGACGGTGCCAGCCGGCGGCAGAGGGGGCCGTTCAGGTTCGCTGCCGCAGGGCTTGCCGGCGGCTCCGGTGTTGGTGTTCCCGTGCGTGCGAGCCCCTCGGTGAGGACCTGGGTCCTGTCCTGGAGCAGTGGCCAGGCAGTGACTGTGTCCCTGCATCCCTGCAGTTGTTGTTGCTGTTGGGGGGGGAGTCCCTGAGGGACGCTTGGCACAGGTGTTGGACCAGCAGCGGCTCCTACCTTTGCCAGTGCCAGGCCTTAGCTACAGGGCGCGGCAGCCCCAGGTCCCTCCAGTTGATGCTTGGCTGGGCAGAGGAGCCAGAGGGGCAGGTTCAGATGACACCACAGTGGGTGTAGGGGCACTCTTGGTGCTGGGGCTGTGTGGTAGCACAGAGCAGGGCAGCAGCAGGAGGAGGGGATGCAGGCCAAGGTGAGACTGCGTGGAAGGGTCCAGCTCCCACCCTGTGGACACTTCACCATGAACTGTTTCTTTGCTGCTGCTGCTCTGTCCTGGAGCCCAGCAGCCACTGTGCCACGGGTGGGAGTGGCAGGGGGGTGGCTGGAGGTAGTGGTTTTTATGCTTGGTATCTGTGGTGGCTGCCTCGGCTGTGGCCTGGGCAGGGGAAGTGCTGTGGAGTGGCTTTGCAGGTGGTGAGGGGAGCTGGTGCTGGGGAGCCCCGGGAGCCCCCTGTGCTGGTGGGGCTGGCTGGGAGCATTTGTTACTTCATCCACTCAGCTGCTTCAGAGCATCTTCCCTGCCTCTGGCTGCCCCTTGGCAGTCCTCAGTCCTAGCAGATAGTGGTCAGCCTTGGCTTGGGTGAGGGAACACAGCACAGAGCAGTGAGGGGCTTTGCCCAGGGAGATCTGTAGGAAGCAGGGCATGGGATGGCCTCATCCTATCCAGCCACGGTGGGGGTGGTTGCCTGCCACAGCTGGGCTTGGGGCTGTGGTGCCTGAAGAGCATCTGAAACCTTGCCCAGTGCTGCTGTCAGTGATGCAGGAGCAGCAGAGGAGCTCTGCCAGAGTGGTGAAACTGATGGCTCCTAATGCCCTGTCTCCTCAGGGCCTTCAGTGTGGCCCTGTTGCTGTGGTGGCATTGCTGCCAGCTGGGATGTGCTGCCTGGGGCACCAAGGAGACCAATGCTTTGTACAGAGGGAAAGGTGTCCCTCTTCAGCCCACAAGATGCTGGGAGTCCACAAGAAGGACCTGGAGCTGCTGGAGAGGGTCCAGAGGTCACAGAGATGCTCAGGCTGGAGAAGCTCTGCTGTGGGCATAACCCGGCAGAGTTGGGGCTGTGCAGCCTGGAGAAGAGAAGGCTGCAGGGAGACCTCAGAGCTGCAGTTCAGTATCTGCAGAGGACCTGCAGGCAGGCTGGGGAGGGACTGTTCAGAAGGGCCTGTGGGGACAGGCTGAGGGCAATGGTTTGGAAGTGGAGCAGGGCAGAGTTAGGTTGGGCATCAGGAGGGAGTTGTGCCCAGTGAGGGTGGGCAGAGACTGGCACAGGCTGCCCAGGGAGGTGCTTGAGGCCCATCCCTGGACACATTCAGGATCAGCCTGGATGTGTCCCTGGGCAGCCTGCTCTGGTTGGAGCTGTCCCTGCTGCCTGCAGAGGGTTGGACAAGGTGGTCTTGGAGGGTCCCTTCCAGCCCAGTGCAGTCTGTGGGAGCTCAGTCAGCAAGCTGCTGCTGGTGACAGCTCTCACTGCTGCCCATGTCCCCATGAAGCCATACTGCCCAGGTGGTAGGACCTGAAGGGTGGTCAGATAGGGAGCTGGCAGGACCTGGAGGATGGTCACGTAGGGAGCTGGCAGGACCTGGAGGATGAGCACGTAGGGAGCTGGCAGAACCTGGAGGATGAGCACGTAGGGAGCTGGCAGAACCTGGAGGAAGGTCATGTAGACTGTGGTGTCACAGTGGTGGCATGAAGTGGTTGGCTTCTGGTCCAATCACACAGTGGCTCCTTGTACCCACAGCTGGCTCTGCCTGCTCTGCCTCTTTGTGGGTTTCCCAGAGGAGCTCCTGGCCCAGCCTCACCTCCACTGGAGCCTGCACCAAGCTGCTGCTGACTTGGTTAAGGCACAGGATCATAGAACTGTTGAGGTTGGAATAGGCTTCTGAGATCACTGAGCCCAAGCACTCGCCTGCAGCTCACAATCCCACCCCTGCTGCCAAGCTGCCACCCCTCTGCCAAGTGTCCCTTCAAGCTCTGGGAATCTGGGAGAGTTTGAGCTCAGTCCCAGCCCTGCCTCCCATGCTTTCAGCCTGTCTCTGTCTAGGTCCCCTGGTGGGAGTCAGTGGGCACTGGCAGCCCAGAGAGCCAAGCAGAGCCTGGGCTGCAGCAAGAGCAGTGTGGGCAGCAGGGCCAGGGAGGGGATTCTGCCCCTCTGCTGAGACCCCACCTGGAGCACTGTGCCCAGCTCTGGAGCCCTGTGCCAGGGAAGGTCTGGAGGGGCTGGAAGGTGTCCAGAGAAGGGCACAAGGGTGATCAGAGGGCTGGAGCTGCTCTGCTGTGGGCACAGGTTGTTGGGGCTGTGCAGTCTGGAGAGGAGAAGGCTCCAGGGAGACCTTCTTGTGGCCTTCCAGTGTCTGCAGGGGGCTACAGGAAAGCTGGGGAGGGACTTGTTAGGGTGTGGGGAGGGATAGGACTGGGGGGG
>WBNM01045466.1:8582-46307 GCA_013399055.1 Ramphastos sulfuratus | reverse complement strand
TCTGGATGGCATCCCTGCCATCATACTACATCATTCTTGGATGATGTAGTATTTGCTTCTGTAACATTTTCTTAGCCTTTCACAGGTTAACAATATTAATTAAAAAAAATCCCTACTACATTTGAGACACTGGCTTGCCATGAAACGGGCAGATTTAATTCCAATGTACATGGAGATTCCACTCTGTTAACAGAGTGCTTAAGAGAAAGGGAGGAAACACTGGAAGAGTGAGACTGATTCAAGAGTCTCTTATTGCAAGATTATCTGGCTTTTTACTGACCTGCATATTTGTTACATGGCAGGGCTCTAGTTACAGGCCAGGCCTAGCTTCAGGTGTTTATCTGGCAGCTTCTGAGATGCCACATAAACAGTTTTAAATAGAGCCAGTTACTCAATCCAGTTGTACAGGAGTTTGATGGTAGGTCTCCAGTCTTCCCAGGGTACAATGCATGAGCCAAATTTGGCAGCAGGCTGTCTTGCCAACCAACAGAGCTCTCTGCTGGTGTTATTACTGCTGCCACAGCTTTAAATGTTTAGAAATGTTAACATGGATTTTCAACAGGCCAAACAAAAAGGGTCTGGGGGCAGCTGGCACAGTGGCATGGGGCAGAGAGAGTCAGTCTCCTTTTCTGTCCATTCATCCTTCTTGCTGTCAAGTGTTGGCATGGTGGGCAGGGAGAGGAATTACCAATCCTCTTGTTCTAACACAAGGCTCCAGGGGTTCATATTCACTCCTTTTTAACTCTCCCTGCCTTGCTGGCATTATTTCAAAGAAATAAATAACATTTTAAGTACTGAAGTGTGCTCTAAGAGCACTTTTCTGGTTATAATTTCTAGTGTATGAGAGCTTAAAGTCCGCAAGACATCTTTGTGGTGTATAAGATGATAATAAAACATATACAAATTAGCCAAACCCACAGGTAGTGGGATTGTCAGGCTTTTGTTCTGTGAGGCTGCCAAATCTTTCTGGATTTGTTTAGTAGTTGTAGTACATTGTGTGCATGTCTCAATTATATTGTCAATAATATAACCATCATAACATAACCTTTAGTCCTTGTCTGCTCTTGTTTCTTCTGGTCCTGTGCATTGCACTTAGGAGAATAAAAAACTATGGCAGCTTTTCAACAATTCAATTCTGTGTATAGCTAAATTCTAGTCTCTGCCCAAACATTTCCATGAATTAACTTTCAAACTGTTTCTTAAAAGCCTTTTCAGCCTCTAATAAAGTAATAGAAACTATATTAAGAATAATGAATCTGTAACTATACAGAGTAACAGAACCATGAGCAGCCATCAGTAGTGTTTAATAAACAAGACTCATAGAAGAGATTTGATTGCTTTTGGACTGAGTTACAAAATTAATGGAATGAAAAGAAGAGAGTGGTTGTGATATATCTAGACTTCAATGTGTTATTGGACAACAAGCTCTATATAATCTTACTTGAATGAAACAATTAAAATTTGGCTTTAACTTGAAGAGTTTTCCAAAATAAATTTGCAGTACAAAATGCAGCAGCATTTTCATGAACTGGGAAGGCCAGACACATTGGAAGTCACCATCATTTCTGCCTTGTGTTTTTCTCAGTGATCACAATGGGGATAAGAAATGACATAGTACTGAAATGTGTAGATTTGACTAGAATAGGACGAATTGCAATCATCAGGCTAGATAGAAAACAGGATAAATGTTGCATGAGTGCCATGACATCCTTCATAAAGCATTAGGTGGATAATTACTCTGCAAAGAGATCTGGTAAGTTGCACCTAGACTAAACTGTTAAGGGCCTTAAATACTCTAAGGTAGAGATGTCAAACAGATTGTAAGAATGTTGAAAGGGCTTGATGATTAAGATAATTCCTGGCTTGATTATGAAGGAACAGTGAAAGACCTAGTATGTGTAGCTAGACTTCATGCTGAAGAAGTGGGAAAATGTGAAATAAAGCCATGTCCAAGCACATGCAGAGCATAAATGCAGAGAAGAATGAAAAGTTTTCCTTGTGTTGTCTCAGAGGAATTGCCTGGAAGGGGTACCACTCCATCTTAGAAAGGTATTCTAGGTCCAGTACCAAAAGGTAGTATCTTAATGAGAATGATAGCATTAACTTACAGAGTGCTTTACCAAGGGAAAAGGTGGGAGCTGCTGAGTTTTGACAATGGCATTGAAAATGAACTAAAGGAAGTTTCCGTTGTTGGGAGCCAGCCTTTATCTTCTGCTCTTAGCGGACAGGAGATGGCAACTTGGAGGATAGCTTAAGTCTTTTCCCTTCTTCAAAGCTCAAATGTCTCATAATACAGCAGGTGTGTAGANCCTGTACTAGTGGGAGGTATCCCTGCCTATGGCAGGGGGTTGGAACTAGATGATCCTTGAGGTCCCTTCCAACCTTACCATTCTATATTCTTCATTTTCCAGAGGGTTTTCATCTGCCTCACATTGAAATCCTGTGTGTGTTACTCTAGTTGATGTCTGTATCTCCAAGGGAACAGCAATCTCTTGTTGCATTAGCCAGCAATATAAAAATAGTCCACCAAATGCAAACAAAATGTTTTCATAAAGGATACTGAATGGTTTGCCATAACTACATTAGTGCTAATGCATGGTCAGGTCTCTTTTTCTTTATCCATGTGTTAATTTTGTTCTTCAGTCTCCTCATCTCTTCTAGCTTAATTACCTTCCCCAGACTAGAGGCTACTGCTGCCTTTTGGCTTCATTACCAGCTTTCATTTTCATTAAGAACCTTGTGCTAATGGACTGTTATAAAAGAGAGTCATCACTGGCAGGTGTTGCCAAATGACTCTCAGCATGATGGCATTTCTGTGCAATGGAGCAAACAGTCTGGACACTGGATTTGTGGAGCATCCAAGGGCTTGGGGTACAGGCAAAGAGAAAAAAGTTTGGCAGATCAGCACAAAGATGCCCTCAAATGTTCGCATGAACAGTAATGGAAAAAGAGCATTATGAGCACTGGGCTTGTTACGAGGCCTCCAATAGTGCCAGCATCTGCTCAGGNATGTTGAGCTTTTCATCACCCCAGACCCCCAGGTCCTTTTCCTCAAGGCTGCTCTCAGCCATTCCCCACCCAGCCTGGAGTTGTGCTTGGGATTGTGCCTACCCAGGTGCAGGACTTTACACTTGGCCTTGTTGAATTTCATGAGGTTGGCTTGGGCCCACCTCTGCAGCCTGTTCAGATCCCTGCCCTCTAGCAAGTCGACTGTGCCACACAGCTTGGTGCCATCTACACACTTGCTGAGGGTGCACTGATTCCTCTCTCCGTGTCACTGACAAAGATGTTAAACAGCACTGGTGCCAGCACTGACCCCTGAGGGATGCCACTTGGCACTGGTCTCCAGGTGGACATTGTGTCCTTGATCACCTCTCTCTGTGTGTGACCATCCAGCCAGTTCCTTATCCATCCTTATCACAGAATAGTTTTCCAAACATCTCTGTAGTAGTGGTGGATCCCATATCAGAAATACTAAACCTTGTAGTCTTCCAGTTTAGAAGGAAATGGAAATCTGAATACTGCCTCACTGACCAAGTGAAATCATAGATCAAATTAAACCTTGTGGCTAATGTAATCCAGTGTTAGTTATGGAAATTCATATTTCTGCTGCAGAGATGTTGGTCATAGTTGCCTTTGTGTGCTCTCTGCACCATTCAGAGTTGTTGGAGCAAGTATTTCTCAAGAAAGAGCAAGGTCATCCTGTATTGTCCTTCAAGGAGCTAATTTTCCCAGTCTGAATAACTAGGAGCATGTCCTGGAAGAATACTGTCAGATTTTCACTCTTAGGAGGACAATAAGAATGTTTCAGCACTGAGGAACTGCAATAAAGAGTCATTATTCTTTGCTGATCTCAAGTCCTTTAACTTCTGTAACTGTCTCTCAAAAGACCACAAAAGCTCCCCAGTTATGTACCAAAGGAAGTACTGTTTGTGGAGGCATGATGGCTACACTTGCAGATAAGCATTTTGCATTTCTTTTCTTCCTTCCTTTGGATTTGGTTAAGCAGTTAGTCTGCAGCTTTTGCTGGAGGAGAGCAGTGTCCATACTGACATGCAGTACAAGACCAAATCCAATACTTCTGTCTTAAGCAGAACTTTTGGAGACTTTGTGGCTGATGAGATTTTTGCACTGCCTACTGCGCCACATTATTCTCTCCTTCAAGGAGTGGACTCTGAGAAGACCTTTCAGAGGAGGGAAAATGTGTTTCATTGGGGTGTCTGGATGATGTGGTGAAGGGAGAGGACCTCCTGGAGTGTGCAGTGGGGCTGAGAGAAGATAATCTCCACAGGCAGGGGCTTTGCAGAATGCAGCTGTGGGAGAATACTGGCAGTAGCAAAGAGACAGATTGCAGTGGAAAGACACTTTCTCCCATGGGCTTTGTTAGGTTTGTGCACAGTGTGTTGCAACCTAGAAGATTACAAAACTCTGTGTTGAAAGTTGGGGGTGAGGGGAAGAAAAGGCCCCCAGCAAAGGCAAGATAGGTAAATTTAAACCTTTTTTTTTTTTTTTCCCTAATTTGCTCTATATCTTTTCATTTTCTCTGTCTTAAAAAGAAAATTGCCTTAGTTCTGAGTATAAAACACTTGTGGTCCTGCTTATAACACACACAAGCCTCAGCTGATCAACCTTTAAGTTCTGACCACATCAGAATCTCTTAACAACTTGAATGAGACTACTGGAGTGAGTACAGTGTCTGCATGCAGATGTAATCACCTGAGTGCCATCCCTGCACGTGAGAATATTTGACTACAGACTCTGCTGGTTGTGTATGACTTCTGATCTTTGCAGCATTAAATAATGCCAGAAGATTTCTGCTCACCTGAGGGCTCCTGTGGAGCTACAGTTGCTTGACTTCCCTTCTACTTTTAACCCTGTGCGTGTCATCAATTTCTAAGCTGAAGTGATTGCAACCAAAGGCTCATTTTCCATCTTTTAAATTAAGCAAATCTCATGGGAAATTTCAGTGTTTTGGAATAAAAGGAAATTACTCCTGATTAGAAGTAAGGATAATGTAAATAGGTATAAATCTGTGTCTCCTTTCCTCCAGTAATTCTGTCTGGGTCACATTTTTGAGCTTTGCCAGTACATGCTTAACTATGACCCTGTGTTTCTTCTGTGTCTTTTCCTTGTACTTGTATAGATGTTGTGTATGTCTGGAGGATTCCACTTGTAAGTGATCAAAGTTAAATGTGTGCAGAAACTGGAGCTCAAATCACTTCAAAGTGGATTAGGCTAAGTAATTAGAAGACTTCACTGGAGAATAATCTTACAGTGAACAGCAGGTGGTTTGGGGCAGAACATAAGTTGCTGTAACCTGATAAGACACAGGGAAAGGTGTTAAAGAGCATTCTGCTAGTGAATGTTATTTATTAACACTGTTGCTTTTATATTCTGCCTTTTTTTTTTTTTTTTTAAAATAATTAAATTTCTGTTAGGATCCTTAGTGCTGGGAAGAATTTTATGCTAGGAAGTNGGGGGCTCCAGAACTGTACTCAGTCCAGGTGGGTTCTTTCTCCTGATCCTGGCTCCTTGTTCACGTTAGAATAACAGGAAAGTGAGAGTTCAGCATTCCTGATGTTCTCCACCTGTAAGACAGATTCCTTTGCTGGTGTTAATATGTGTGTTCCTCCAATTGCTGTATGAGTTGGGAATGATTGGTGTCTTGTCTTCCACGGGGAGGAAGAAGAAAATTTCTTTGGGGATTAAGAGCACAGGAGGGGGTAAACCCTAGATATTCTTGGCTATTTTAGGACATTAATAGTATATGTATGGCAATTTTAATTATTCATCAGGGATAGGATAGAATTTGGCCTGATAGGTATCCTGACACTCTATGATTCTATGATTCAGGACATGGTTTAGTGATCATGGTAGTGTTGGGTTGATGGTTGGACTTGGTGATCTTAGAGGTCTGCTCCAAACTTAACAATTCATGATATGGTTTAGTGGTCGTAGTAGTGTTGGGCTGATGGTTGGACCTGATGATCTTAGAGGTCTGCTCCAAACATAACAATTTTATGATGCAGGGCATGGTTTGATGGCCATGGTGGTCTTAGGTTGGACTCTGTAATCTTAGAGGTCCTTTCTAACTGAAGCAATGCTTTGATTCTGTGATTCAGGACACGGGCGAGTGGTCATGGCACTGTTGGTGTGATGGTTGGACTTGATGATCTTCAAGGTCTTTTCCAACCAAAGCATTTGTATGATTGTATGGATGTATGTATAAAAAAGCCCTGTAACGGGCAGAGCCATTATTTCACAGAATCACTGTGGCTGGGAAAAACCTCTAAGATCATCAAGTCCAACCATCATCTTCCTCTAGAAGGTGATTTACTTGTTATTACTGGGCTGTGACTCAGGCCTTTCCTTCTGAAGGGATAAATCATTCCTAGCAGAGTAAATATCACATGGAGATGTATCAGTGACTCCAGAAAAAAAGTTGCCCTTTAACAGCTTTCTTGTAACATTTCCCTTGCAGCGCTTGGGTAGATGCAATGACAGAATAAAGGGAGTATGTATCCCCTTCTTCTGCCCCTCTTCATCACAGCCTGTCAGTCTCACCTCGGGGCCATTGCATCTTGAGGGGAATGACTCAGCCCGCTGGCAGAGCAGATAATGCCAAGCCAAAAGGAGATTGGTCAGCATATAAATCTCAGGTCTCAGGACAGGAGCTGACTGGAACATCACTGTGTAATCACAGAGGCCATGGTCTGTGGTTGAGTACATCAAGACAACTTTCTTGGAGTTCAGGAGACAAATGCTAATTAATGCTGAAGAAGAATCTTCTTGATAGATGAATGGAGATGGGAGCAGGCAGAGCAGGGAACATGGGAAGGTCACAAGGTGGAAGGCCACAACTACTGCTGAACCTTATGCTTAGGTTGTGAGCCAACAGAAATGATCTGTCTCAACATTCTTGCATGCACCCCGCTCACTGCTGTAATAACATTTGGTTCTTTTATGGCAGTGGACTTATATGGAAGGATCTGAGTAGGTCAGTGAATGGAAAATGGCATCTGTACATTTCCTCATCTTCCATCACTGTGAATACAGTTATCTTGGCTGACAATGACAGATTACTCTTTCCTCCTGACAGCAAAATGTGGTGGTGGATTTTAGCCCTGCTGTATACAGGAAGGGACAAGCATTCTCAATACAAGGCCTTGCTTCCTCCGCTTTCAGAGATGTTCAGGCACTGCTTGGCTGACCATTTCTCATTTTCTTTTTTTTTTTTTTAGATCTCTGAGAAAGCAAAGATAGGCCTATTGAATGCAAACACATCATTTCTTTCCTCTGAAATCTGCAGAAATGACCAGCCAAAGGCATATAAATAAGGACCTATAGATGAGTTGTTGAAATACATGAATAGGTGCTGTGACGATTGTGATGGTTTGGGAGTTACCTGCCCCCCCCCCCCCATACTATGAAAATCACCCAGACTAGACTCAGCCAGCTGGAAGTTAAGGACTGAAGCTCTATTTACAGCTTAGCACAATATGCAAGCAGAGATATACACAATAGACAGGAATAGTTACAGAAATATACAAGTTAAAGGTAATACAGAAACACAATCCCCCTCCCAGAAATCAGAGTCCCCAGGAGGGGCTCCCAACCACCCTTCCACCTTCTTCCCACCCCTCTACCTTACCCCAGGGTTTGCCTTACGTGCAAGGTGAGTTTGGAGGATCAGCCAGGGGAGTTAGAAGGAAAGTGGTTAGTGAGGTTACGCAGCAGACAGGCCAGCAGGCACACACTAGCTAGAGAGAGACTCTACCTTATCTATATTTGTATTCTTGTTCTTACACATGTCAGAAAGCTTATGAGTGAAGCAGACATCCCCACTGTTTGCTTTTCACAGCCTATAATCTAATTATTTTCATAAAAATATTCCAATTAGCTTCAAACCAGCACAGTGATGGACATTGCTGCAGAGCTCCAAAGCTGATCTGTACACAGGTCTTGGTATGTCTTTTAAGGTGCAGACCGAAACAGGAGCACATAAAGCTTTAGAGCAATGTAAATATGTTGAGGGTAAATACAATGGAGGTGTTAGTTTAGTGACATCCTTGGTGAGATTGAGCATCAGTGGGATTTTGCAGGGAGGAGGGAGAAAGGAGGAGTTGTGAGAAAATGCTGCTAAATTACTCTCCAGGGAAGAGAGACTTTCTTGATTTACCATCAAGGAGAAAAGCTTTCCTTAAGCGTGAATGCTGCCACACAGCTCTTCAGGAAACACAAGTGTTGTCAGAGAAATCTATTGTCTGTACTTCAGTTTCCAAAACCAGGAAAAAATGCTAGTTGCATTATTAAACAACTTTCCTAACAGCAAATTAAGTTTACTGCCAAAATACTGCAGATACAGCAAATGGGAAAATAACTTGAATGTAGACATGTTTTACATAGATATATGTCCAAAACTACCCTTTTTTTTTTTTTTTTTTTGGGACTGAAGGGCAGACTCTAGAAGAAATAGTAGGCCTGGACACTGTCTTTCCAAAATGTGCTGTCCTTGGATCTAAATGGTGGTTTTTAGATTGTGCAGCTCCAGCAATTTCAGCTGAGTAGTTTCTAGAATTGGCTGTTACATCTTCTGCTTTCAGAATTCCTCAAAAGTTGTGATACTGGGGACTTGCAGCAGAAGTCAGTGAAAGGGGAGAGTGAGTGATACTGCTGCAGAAAAATCATGAGGTTCAACANCAAGGCCAGGTTGGAGGAGGCCTTGAGTGACCTGTGCTAGTGGGAGGTGTCCCTGCCTATGGCAGGGGGTTGGAACTAGATGATATTTGAGGTCCCTTCCAACCTTACCATTCTATGATTCTATGAACCTTTCTCTTATCTTTCCAACTGTTCATGATGGCCCAGCTGAATTAGTGAGGCCTGTATATTTTTTTTCCTTTCCTCTGTTGTGATACAACTTAGATGTTCCTCTCCTCCTCTTCCTCCAGTTCTGGAACTGCTGGTACAAGAGAATTAGCCTGACCAGTTCTTGTGCTCGGAGCAGCCTTCAGTGTTTCAATTTCTTATTTCCTTTCATCACTCTTTAGCTGTTGAGTATTATATTACTCAAAACTTTTCTTTAAAGTAGATGTGGTATGAAAGAGAAGACAAAGTTTTGTTGCATTGATAAAATCTTAGACACCATCTTCTCCTTTTACTCTTTTTGGTAAGAATCCAGGGAAAAGCAAAACCATTTAATAAGTAAGCTAGATACTGAACTCCTTTTGTAAAGAGAAATGTGAATCATAGGAGTTAAGGAGTTAACTACCTCCATCCATCTCCTGCCAGTGCCCTACTACTTTGTATGGCATAGAGTGAAAATTGTAGTGTACTTAAAATATCCTTTCTGCTGGTGTAGGTATCATGTGAAGAAGTGCTTCTGTGTGTGTGTATATGTGTGCACCCCCCCCCCCCACACACACACACATGTGGGCAGCAGGTTCATTTGGTGCTGAAGTATTCACTGAGAATTGCTGCTGCTGTTCCCATTTTACTAGCTTTTGTCAAGTAGTTCTACTTTTACTACGGGCAGCAGGGTTTATAGCAGCAATATTTCTCACAGTGTCAGAGAAAAAAAAATATCAGGCAAGTAACAGACTCACTGGTAATGTAAATTGCAATGGGAAGCAATCTCTTTTTGAAGAAGTCCTGTTTGGGAATGTCAAGTCTCCTGTTTGAGAAGCAGCCTGTGGAATTTGATACACTTCATGCTCACCGGGAAGATACATGATTTGTCTTAAGTAATGAAGTTGGAAGGAAGGAAAGCTCTTATTTCAGTGACTATAGAATCATAGAATGGTAAGGTTGGAAGGGACCTCAAGGATCATCTAGTTCCAACCCCCTGCCATAGGCAGGGACACCTCCCACTAGTACAGGTCACTCAAGGCCTCCTCCAACCTGGCCTTGAACACCTCCAGGGAGGGAGCAGCCACAACCTCCCTGGGCAACCTGTGCCAGTGTCTCACCACCCTCACTGCAAACAACTTCCTCCTAACATCCAGTCTAAATCTCCCCTCTGCCAGTTTAAACCCATTGCCCCTTGTCCTGTCATTACAAGACCTTGTCAATAGTCCCTCCCCAGCCTTCCTGTAGGCCCCCTTCAGATACTGGAAGGCTACTCTAAGGTCTCCTGGAAGCCTTCTCCAGGCTGCAGAGCCCCAACTCTCTCAGCCTGTCCTCAGAGCAGAGCTGCTGCAGCTCTCTGAGCATCTTCATGGCCTCCTCTGGGCTTCGTCCAACGCTTCAATGTCCTTCCTGTGCTGGGGGCTCAGAACTGCACACAGTGCTCCAGGTGGGGTCTGAGGAGAGCAGAGCAAAGGGGCAGAATCCCCTCCCTTGCCCTGCTGCCCACACTGCTCTTGCTGCAGCCCAGCACTCGGTTGCTGTCTGGGCTGCACTCACACTGCAGGCTCACGTTGAGCTTTTCATCACCCCAGTCCCCCAGGTCCTTTTCCTCAGGGCTGCTCTCCAGGCATTCTCCACCCAGCCTGGATTTGTGCTTGGGATTGTGCCTACCCAGGTGCAGGACCTTACACTTCACCTTGTTAAAGACTATATTCCTTGCTAGATAATAATTCAGACTATCTCACACCTAGGCCCTCATCCTAAGAGGAGCTAAGCAATGAGGACTGCACTGAGAGAATTTAAATTTGGAATGTTTGGTCTGCTACTGAATGAAACCCCTGCAAACAAATGCTTTTCAACAGGCATTCTCTTGTGGAATGGGGAGGTAGGGAAGGAAACACAGATAAATTTTTTTCCAGTCCACTTTCTTTCCCCTTTTGATATATATATAAAAATATAAGGTTTTTTTCGGGGGGAGGTGGGTTTTGGTGTTTTTTATTTTTGTTTGTTTGGGGATTTTTTTTTTTGTTTGTTTTATTTTGTTTTGCAAGATGAAGAAAATCTCTTCCCTTTGGGAGATCGTGCTCTGCGTGAGGCCAAAGTGAAGTGAAGAAGGGAGTGAAGTGGTAACACTTTGGTTTTCTGGAGGAAAAAGCATTGATTCTAAAGTAAAGTTAGGAATGCCCACTAAAATTAGACTACAGAACAAAATATCATTTGAGGAGTCGAGTTCTAGGTTAATTTCTGCTAGGACAGCTGAGTGTCACACCCTACACCTTGTTCCAGGGTCTTATAACTTGATTATTCTCTTGTTCCCTTGGATAAGACAGGCATCTGTGGTTATAACACATAAATACATAGCTCACAATACCTCATGTGTGCATGTTCTGGGGCACTTGAAAGAGCTGCTGCCAATCCTAACACTATCAGGATCAGATTAATGTAGAACCTGAAATGTGGTTTTTATTAAAAGCAGGGCTTGAACACAAAAGACCAAGAGAAAACCCCAGATAATCTTGTAGTAGCACAGAAATCATTACAAGCTGATGGGCTGGACAACCTTCCATGCTGAGTTTGAGAAGGAAAAGGTAAAACTTGTTGCACAAGACAGTTTGCCTCATTTTGGCAGAAGCACAGGCCCTGAATTTTTAGAGCATTAAAACTGATGAAATTAAGACACAGATTCTACTAATTCATTCCTAATCAGCTTCCCCACTTCTGGTAACAATTAAATGCTTATCTCTTCCTTTCCACATGCATTAAATTAATCAGCTGTGACCTAAAAGTAACACAGTGCTTAGGCTGCGACCCACCACATTTTACTTGTAGCTTGGACCTCTGCTGGTTCAGTACCTGTGCAGAGGACTGAGCATAGAAGCATAGAATGGTAAGGTTGGAAGTGACCTCAAGGATCATCTAGTTCCAACCCCCTGCCATAGGCAGGGACACCTCCCATTAGCACAGGTTACTCAAGGCCTCCTCCAACCTGGCCTTGAACATCTCCAGGGAGGGAGCAGCCACAACCTCCCTGGGCAACCTGTTCCAGTGCCTCACCACCCTCACTGTAAAGAACTTCCTCCTAACATCCAGTTTCAATCTCCCCTCTGCCAGTTTAAACCATATCTGTGGTAAGAAGACAGTTTAGTATTTCTTACAAAAAATACAACATTGTAGTGCTCAATTGTGCCAGTTCAGTGAGAGGTCACTAGAGGAAGGGGAGGGATGTGATGCAATATTTAGCATTAGCTAGGGAAATTGTCATGAGGTATGTTTCAGTAGTGCTTATGTATTAAACTAGGTACTATGCATATCCTCAGTAAGAGGCAGTCCTTGAACTAAAAACTGTGAAGCCACAGAGCAAATAGCTGTTGGAAGTGGAAAGGCAGATGTTTAGGAGGCACAGAAGAGGAAGGTGGTACAGCTTGTCTTGTCCCAGTGTGTATCCCAGACACCTGATAAACTTGTGTCTCAGGATCACTGAAGGAAAAGCCAGGTGAAGTTAAATGGGTTTGTGAGTAAATGTATTTCGGGATGAAGATTTTTCTGAGGCACAGCTATATGTTCTGGTGGCAGCAATCACATGGAAACTCACTTGCTAATCTAAGTCTTCCAGATGAGAGGATTTTCTTCAGTGTTTCAAGGTGAAACTAAACATGGCTTGGCATTTGATGCTTAGGAGTTGCATTTGACGTTTTAGTGCAGGACCACACCTCAGTTAAGGTGACCATACTGCTTGTTGACCAGAACTGGCTCACATGTAGCCAGCTTGGAGCATGGACAGAGCTATCTATGGGTTGCCTGTTGCCTGTTGATGACCAGGTAGATGTGTCCTCAGTTTCTTTGTCTCTCTTTGTGAGGCCACAAACACAGTTTGAGAGACAGCTATGTCTTTTGGGTGTAGATGCTAGATCTGGACTTTCTGAAGTGATCATAGTACCAGATCTGTCACTTTTTTTATATGGCTCTGGACACATCTCACAATCACCTCCTTGTTTTGGTTTTTTTTTTTTTTTCCTTTCCTTCTTTTTACCAAGAAGGTGGAACTAGTACATGCATTTTTGAATGCTTTAAGGAGACCTTATAGTAACCTTCCAGTATCTGAAGGGGGCCTACAGGAAGACTGGGGAGGGACTATTTACAAGGTCTTGCAATGACAGGACAAGGGGCAATGGGTTTAAAGTGGGAGGAGATTTAAATTGGATGTTAGGAGGAAGTTCTTCGCAGTGAGGGTGGTGAGACACTGGCACAGGTTGCCCAAGGGAGGTTGTGGCTGCTCCCTGGAGGTGTTCAAGGCCAGGTTGGATGAAGCCTTGAGTGAGCTGTACTAGTGGGAGGTGTCCCTGCCTATGGCAGGGGGTTGGAATTAGATGATCCTTGAGGTCCCTTCCAACCTTACCATTCTATAATTCTATGATTAATTTGTTTTTGGGAAACCACTATACACAGTTATAAAGATCTGTACACACAAAGAATAGTTAGTAAATTGTTTTCTTGGTGGAGCACCTCTTTAGTTTTACATTCTAGTGTTAGCATTCCTTGTCAACATTTTCCTAAACAGGAGCCAGCACTAGAAATTCAGGACATTAAGTGTTGCAGTTAAAATGTATTAAAATGCAGTTAAGATGTATTAAAATACAGTTATGATGTCCAAGCCTGGAAGCTGCAGGTCAGATCACAGAGCACATGCACAAAGTAAGTGGGGGACTCAAGAGCTGAAAGAAGCTATGTCCTGAAAGGACCACTGTTTTATTTACCATGTCTCTGTATCACACACAGACTTCTGCCACGTGTCCAAGTCAGGCTTGGATTTTCTTTGCCTCAGCCTCTTCCTAATATTAATGTTGTCCAAGTCTGGCTTGGATTTTTTTTGCCTCAGCCTCTTCCTAACGTTAATGTAGTCTCTCTCATTTGAAATGGTTTTGGAAAGTCTTCAGAGTACTTAAGAGTCTTATAGATCTCAGGAACCAACCTACCATAACTTTGGATACTGTAAGGTTAATAATGAAGATAAAAATATGTGCTACAAATAAGTGCTGAAGTGTATTGCATAAGAGTGTGGGTCAGAGGGGCTTTGTTTTCCTGTATGATACTATCCTTTCAATTTTAGGTACCTTACAAGTACTGTAGAGGAGTAGTTTGCTTAGTGCTTGCTCTTCCTGTTTGGAAAGAACACTACTACATTATTCAACAGTGTGTTGGTGTTTGTGCTCCCAGGCTAGGGAGGCAGTCTGTTGTGATTTACATCTGAGAGTTAAGCTGATGGAGCTTCTGTTTAAATGGAAGGGAACTTGGCCTCTGAATTTTATAGGGGAGAAAAAAGTGGCAACAATGCTGTTTTCCACGAGGCATATATTTGTCTGTTGGAAGTGCTGCTACCAAGCTGACTTGTATGCAATGGACTGAACAGGGTTTGAGAACAAGAGAAACTGCAAATGATAACTGCAAGGTAGAGTCAGCTGGGGTTGGAGGGTGTCTGTTAAGGTTTGGCATAAACCCCTATGTGCTAATGGCATCCTGGCTGCAATCATCTGGCAAGAACAAGGACTTTACTGATAGACAAGGGTGATGGATGGCCCCAGGGAATACACATAGCAGAAGCTGTAGTGTGATATAGGGTGCATATTATAGGCAATTACATTTTTACTAAGTTATCAATGGAAGGAGGACTGGAAAGCAGCTTTATTAACCCCCTGGAGTTATGTTCACAGCATTTGGAAAAAAGTTTATGTATTGTTGTGAATTACAATAATGGTGACAAATGCCAGTGCCCAGAGAGCTTGTGACTGCAGCCTTTCTAGCAGGCAGTGCTTTGCCAGAACAATTCAGTGCAGAAGTCCACATATACTTAAAAGGAGTGAGGAAGATGAAGTGTAAAACCCTGGACAAAGACAAAACTTGTGATAAATCTTACTTAGCTTTTCTTATTGTGTTCTTTGGCTTTATTTTCTCATGAAACACACATTCCTAGTGCTGTCTATGCCATCTTGTGCTGAGATATGTTCATTTAATTCTAGCTAAGCTGAATGCACAGGGGTAAAAAGGGAGGGGAAAAGCTTAGTGACAGAATACTCATCCAAGTTACGAGGACGATTAAACCTGAATATCTCTTCTGTGAAGAAAGGCTGAGGGAACTGGGGCTGCCTAGTCTTGAGAAGGCTGAGAGGGGATATTATTAAAGTCTATAAGTACCTCAGGAGTGGGTGTCAGGATGAAGGTGATAGTCTCTTTTCAGTGGTGCCCAGTAATACAAGGAGCAGTGGGTACAAGCTAGAACACAGGAGGTTCCACCTGAACACTAGGAGAAACTTCTTTACTGTGAGGGTGACAGAGCACTGGAATAGGCTGCCCAGAGAGGTTGTGGAGTCTCCTTCTCTGGAGACTTCCAGGACCCTTTTGGATGTGTTCCTATGTGACTGGTACTGCTGCTTTGTCAGGGGGATTTGGACTAGATCTCTTTTGAAGTCCCTTCCAACCCCTAGCATTTTATGATTCTGTGATTCAGAAACAATGACAAAAGCACCAACCAGTACATAAAACAGTAGTGATGGCTTTACTACCTGTGTGCCTTTTGGATTTTGGAACATCTTGGGCAAGAAGGCCTGCAGGACTGCCTCGTGTAACTCTGATCTGTCAGCTCATAACTGCCTACTTTGGGTAGTCTGTTGATTGTAGTTCAACCCAGCATCCACATCCTCTCTTTCCACCTGCACCTTCTTTGGTGTTTCCCTTGCTACAGCTTGTTCAAGGTCAGCAGAGTGACACGTGCATTATTTATATCCCCTGGAGTTCTCACCCTCCTCCTCCTTCTCTTCATGTCACAGGAAGTCCATGGTGAGACTAAAGCAGGGATGTTAAAAATATTCTGCAAGATAGGATTTTGACAAATTTCTTCAATGAAAATAAGTTTTTCTCAAGGGGAGGGAAATGAACTCTATTAGCTGTCTAAATTCAAATGCTTACTTTTTTCCTAATAGCTGCCTGCAATGCCACCTAATGTATTTCAGTGATCAAAATATTGCTCTGAATGTTTTTAACACTGAAATGTCTCTGATTTTTTTTTTTTAATTTCAAAGAATAAAATAAAGCCAGAAAAAAACCCCAAACTACTGTGTTTGTGACAAGATCTGCTCTAAAATGAATAGCAAAATGTGTTCTGGTGTTTTCACAGAGAGTAGCCTAGGGTTGGAAGGGACCTTGAAAGATCCTCTGGTCTTCATTAGATTTCTTCCTTCCCTAAGAACTAATGCCTAGTATTGCTGCTAAATATGCCATCACTGGTGGTTAAATATTTCAAAGGAGGCCCTTTTTACTTAGAATCCAGTGATAGTTTTTCTAGAAGCCTTGGAGTTTTCATCCCAAAATCTCAATTAATTCCCAACTCAGAAATTAATTCCGTTGCCATTGTACATTTCCTCTGCTATTTCAGTTCATCACAATTCACTCTCCACACCTGTCTTGAGTATTCTGCAGTGTGCATTTAAGCAGCCTCTACACTGTACCAGAAGTGGCTACATGTCAGTGATGGGAACAGTGATTTAACAGTTTGAAAATAAGATGCTTGGAGAACCCTGGTGTGAAAGTTGATAGATAAACACAGTGCTGTGTAATTATTGTTTAGTAAGAAAATACCTTATTAAGTTTATCAAGTTAATCACAGAATCACAGAGTGGTAGGAGTCAGAAGGAACCTCTGGAAATCATCTAGTCCAACCCACCTGGTAACAGAGGTTCACCTAGAACAGGTTAGACATAGATAATCCTAAGATTTGTTTGTCTCTGCCTGTTTCCCAGATTTCCTGAATCTCTGGTTTGCTCTTTGACATCCTAAACTGTTATGCTTGCTAAGAGCATGGCTGAGAACCTTTAAGTATATGCTATTTAATTTGTAAAATAGTATATTTACATTTATTTGGAATCTAGTTTCTTTTTCTTGCTGTCTAAAGGGAGAAGTGAAGGAAAAAAACCCATTATCTTCTGGTTTTTTTTCCTTTCACAATTAGCTCCTAGGAGTCACTGCACAAAGGATGTCTGTGGAAGACACTGAGGTCTCATTTCATATCAAAATACAATCAAAGAATGGTAGGGTTGGAAGGGACCTCAAGGATCATCTAGTCCCCCCCCCCTGCCATAGGCAGGGACACCTCCCACTAGTACAGGTCACTCAAGGCCTCCTCCAACCTGGCCTTGAACACTTCCAGGGAGGGAGCAGCCACAACCTCCCTGGGCAACCTGTGCCAGTGTCTCACCACCCTCACTGAAAACAACTTCCTCCTAACATCCAGTCTAAATCTCCCTGCTGCCGGTTTAAACCCATTGCCCCTTGTCCTGTCATTACAAGACCTTGTCAATAGGCCCTCCCCAGCCTTCCTGTAGGCCCCCTTCAGATACTGGAAGGCTAATATAAGGTCTCCTCGAAGCCTTCTCTAGGCTGAAGAGCCTCAACTCTTGTAGCCTGTCCTCACAGCAGAGCTGCTCCAGTCCTCTGAGCATCTTCATGGCCCTCCTCTGGATGCGCTCCAACAGTTCCATGTCCTTCCTGGACATTTTTCTCTGGACTACTACATGTAGAATAATAATTTCTATCTTGGTATGGACAGAGACCATATTTGAATTTACCCTTCCATAGAGATATGGCAATAGCTACCTTATGGGGATGTTTATATTTGTTGTTATGTATTGTTTCAGCAACACACAGGTGTGTAATCTGATTTTCTTCTAATTAGAAAACAAAATCAGTGACTTGAAGAGTTGTCATCAAACTGACATACAGATTTGCAGATATGACTTACAGGAGAGGCATTTTGTTTATTTTCATTCAGATTGAGCAGTGTGTGTCTGTCTGTCAAACTTCTTTAGCATTTACAAATAAAACATCCCCTGCACTGTGCAGAACCAGAGCTGCTAACACAGTCGTCGTATGGCTCCCTGAATTGGTTGTGGGAATTAATGAGGCAGGAATTATAAAATCTGTAGTTATTTATTTCTGGAAAGCCCCACCCACAAACTCTATACAAATTAGTTAGATTGGGTTCTGACTCTTTGGGGAAGATCTTCACAAGGGATGCTTATAGGGAATTTAGTAATTCAGGAAAATCAGAAAGTTGGAAAAGGTTTGCCACAAAAATAGCTTTGCTGCATTTATAAATAAAGGCAACCTGGAGCCCTAGGGCAGGTCTGTGCTACTCACAGTGGTGGAGTAGGAATTTGGAGCTGGTCCCTTGGCTGCTTTGCGGCAGTGTCTGAACTGCAAATTGTAATCCAGCAGTGGATCAACGCAGCACAGGATCCAATGTGAGTGAACCTGCCAGAGTCCAAACTGACTGCAGACGCTGCTGCCATGGGCACAGAGCGTGGGGCAGCACAGGGCACAGCCAGGCTGCTCGGCAGTGTGCCCACCAATGGTGTGAGTTTATGGCAGAGGCAGCTCCCTGCAGCAGGCAGGCAGGATGCGGCGATCCCAAAGTTGGGACCGTGAGCTTTCTTCTCACCCTGCTGCCAGATGCCTCTCAAGGTCCAACTCAGTGTTCTGCTCAAGGTCCGAGGCAAAGTCCGAGTCAAGGTCCCCCTAGAGAATGTGTCCAGTTGCCATATCTATATGCTGGGGTGATTTGCTCTTCCCTGTTCAAGCCTGCGGGGGTGAAGTAAGGAACTTCGCACCTACTTCTTTCCACATTCCAAACCTCTGGAGCCAGAGATAGGGGAGAGCAAAACAGTTTTGTGCCCCATGCAAACCTCCGGTGGGGCAGGGACTTGGGTGTGCCCTGCCACACTCCCACAGCACATTTCTACAGTCCTGTGTTCAGAGGCCCTGAGTGGCACCCCTAGAAACACCGCTGCTGTGGCACATCATTTGCAAGTTACAGCATTGTGTGTGTGCCTATAGATGTGTCACATTAGGTTAGAAAACATCAAATAACACTTTTTTTTTTTTCCTGAAAATGGTTTCTAAGACCTTTGAGATTCTTGCCCACAGGTGCTACAGAGAGGATGTCAAGTTTGGTCTCTTGTTGGCCTTGGTCTGGTGGAGACAGTTCCTGAAGGAGCTTGCCCAGGTCTTGCAGCATGAGATGAGGAAGCATTGCAGTTAAGCCAGCTTTGTATGTGGTCAACATGCAGAGGGCAAACCAGCAGCCAATGCATTAACTGAGAACAAATTCATTCAGATATAAAAAACCCATTAATGATCACTGTTGAGAGCCTATGAGGGACCACCTGCCTAGAATAAGCATTTACCATATGGTGTGTTTGGAAGTTAATATTGATTCTCATTATTTTAAGCGATTACAAACATTGCAGGTATTTTGTAATAATCTCTATTGTCTAATTAGAACACTCTCAAAACTAGCTCATTCTGCCTGCTAATGAATATTGATTTGAACAGCTGAGTTTGCCTTGTATGAGTGATGGGAATGTGCTAGCTGACACTTCATAGTCTCTTTTGCTGACTGATTAATCCAGGAAGAAGAGGCTGGAGCTGGCTAAGTAGATGTTCTGATTCACCCAGAGGTCTGATCAGCCTTGCCAGGAGGACCTAAAGTTTGCACTGGAATTTTCCAGCTAAGGAAAGCATTGATATACTTAGGAATTTTTTTTTTTTTTTTCTAATGGGAAATTGTAAAGAGAAGTGAAAAATAGTGGAAAATAGTGGAAAGTTGTTACAGAAGAAAAAAAGTTAAGCCATTGCAGTAATATTTACATAGGAAGAAGTTTGTCATTCCTGGCACAGTGTTGTTATTTCTGCCTTTGCTGGTACACAATCATTTCTTGGGATGTACTGGAGAAACCTCGTGGCTAAATAGCCCTGGAGAAGGCCATTAACAGAAGTAATGGAAATACTTCCCTTCTCTTTTGTGATTTATAGTACTTCTGACAGTATGGGTTGAAATGATCAACAGACTAAAAGGCTTAAAGGTTACTGGAGAAACTTTTTTTTTTTTTTAATTAAGTAGGTAAATATGTGAAAGATGTTGGAGTAATCTGAAGAGACTCCTTTAACTATTTCCCCTTATGTAAATTTGCTGTCTTAATGCAGGCAATTTCCTTCCATGAATAAGATGATACCTGAATTTTCAGCATATACTGTGAGTCCTTTGCATTTTTGGCCTCTTCAGTTCATGAGGAATTAGAAATGCAACTTTCTTATATCTTATAAAGATTTCTGACAAAGGTGGATACAGATGACGATTGGTGTTTGTAGGCTTCTGAAATTTCAGCATGAAAATTCAATTCAGGTAGGGACATCATTTGGTGTGGTGGTTTGGGAGCTACCTGCCCTCCCCCACACTATGAAAATCCCCCAGACTAGACTCAGCCGGCTGGAAGTTAAGGACTGAAGCTCTATTTATAGCTTAGCACAATGTACAAGCAGAGATATACACAACAGACAGGAATAGCTACAGAAATATACAAATTAAAGGTAATACAGAAACACAATCCCCCTCCCAGAAATCAGAGTCCCCAGGAGGGGCTCCCAAACACCCTTCCACCTTCTTCCCACCCCTCTACCTTACCCCAGAGTCTGGCTTACACGCAAGGTGAGTTTGGAGGATCAGCCAGGGGCTTAGAAGCAGAGTGGTTAGTTAGGTTACTCAGCAGAAAGGGCAGAAGACACATAAGCTCCCAGAGAGAGCAAGAGACTCTACCTTGTCTATATTTGTGTCCTTGTTTTTATACATTTTAGCAAGCCTATGAGTGAAGTAGACATCACCAGTGTTTGCTTTTCACAGCCTATAATCTTTTTCATTAAAATATTCCAGTTAGCCTCAGAGCAGCACATTTGGTTACAACCTTTCTTTCTTTATATGCTTATGTATTTAATTATTATGGTATCAGAAAGTAGCGTAGACTGTTAAGTTGTTGGTTCCCTGTTGTTGTGATAGAAAGACTCAGGAAAATGTTGGCCCACTGCTGAGTGGGTTGAGTGCCCTGGTGACAGGGGATACAGAGAAGGCAGAGTTACTGAATACCTTCTTTGCTTTGGTCTTTACTGCTAAGACCAGTCCTCAGAATCCTTTACCCAGGAGGCAAAAGAGGAAGTCTGGAGGTTGGAAGACTCTCCTTTGATCAAGGAGGACTGGGTTAGAGACCATCTAGGAAAGCTGGACACCAACAAATCCATGGGCTCCCAAGGGATGCACCCATGAGTGCTGAGGGTGCTGACAGGTGTTACTGCTAAGATGCTCTCCATCACTTTTAAAAGTTCATGGAGAGCAGGAAAGGTGAGTGAGATCTGCAGGAAAGCCAGTGTCCCTCCAGTCTATCCAAAGGGCAAGAAAGAGGACCCCAGAAATTGCAGGCCAGCCAGCCTCACCTCTGTCCCTGGAAAGGTAATAGAACAACTTATTCTGGACATCTCTAAGCATGTGGAGGAAAAGAAGATTAGTGGGAGTAGTCAGCATGGATTCACAAGGGGCCTTTTATGATGGTATGCTGGTAGGTAGGTGAGGAGGGATCAGTGGATGTCATCTACCTCAACTTCAGCAAGGCTTCTGATACTGTCACAAGTAAGCTTAAGAAGTGTGAGTTAGATGAGTGGAGAGTGAAGTGGATTGAGAACAAGATGAATTGTGGAGATCAGTGGTGCAGAGCCTAGTTGGAGCCCTTGGTGAAACATTTATGGAGGAATGTGTATTCCATAGGGAAAAAGTATGAGGTTGCCTAATATCAGGTGAAATGGAATATGGAAGTGAATCTTATGATCCAGTAAAAACTGAACAGAGGTTCATTTGCTTTGCCAGTTTGCTTCTCAAGGAAGAAAAGCCTAGAGGATTGCCTGTGTACTGGGACATCTAATGTCTGTTAGCTGTTAGGCGTAAGGCTGCACTGAGAGCCAAGAATCTCTTTGCTGCCCGGAGCTGATTTACCAAAGGTAAAAAAAGATGAGGATGTGGCACCAAATTTTTGATGTCTCCTGTGTTTTACAGTAGTAACTGAAGTAGAATCATAGAATCATAGAATGGTAAGGATTATCTAGTTCCAACCCCCTGCCATAGACAGGGACACCTCCCACTAGTACAGGTTACTCAAGGCCTCCTCCAACCTGGCCTTGAACCCCTCCAGGGAGGGAGCAGCCACAACCTCCCTGGGCAACCTGTGCCAGTGTCTCCCCACCCTCACTGCAAACAACTTCCTCCTAACATCCAGGTTCAATCTCCCCTCCGCCAGTTCAAACCCATTGCCCCTTGTGCTGTCATTACAAGACCTTGTCAATAGTCCCTCCCCAGCCTTCCTGTAGGCCCCCTTCAGATACTGGAAGGCTACCAAGAGTTATGTAAATCTCAAAGATGTGGCTTTAAATCTAGCAATGCTATCTGATAAGGAAGAAAAGGAAAATACAGCTTACTTCTTGGTTGGTGTAAAAGTTTTAGTTGTACTTTTAGGGGTTTTCTTTAATGGAACGGGGCTAGGCAGTTGCTTAGAGAGAGTTTGAAGGACCTGAAGAATGGAAGACTTTATCTCAGTCCTAGAAAGCAGAAGAACCTGGTAAGCTCCAGAAAGGTTGAAACTCAATTTGATAAACTCACTTTCTGAACAAAGAGCCCTCTTCCTGTGGTGTGTGATGTTGGCACACTTATCAGACCAGATGCTGTAGGACATTGCTGACATGTTACAGTGTCATGCATCTTCAGGCAGTTATTTCAGTCCAGACTAGCTAATTAGAAAATAGAGGATGGTTCTTGGATATGTGGTGACATCCTTTTAAGTTCATGATAACTGTACAGGGTTTCAGTTCTTATTTTTGAGCTGCAACTTAATTACTGTTTTTTTCAGGCTTCTTGGCAAACCTGACTGAAGGGCCAGGTTTGGCCTTAGTTAAATCTTCACATATTTTTAAATTTTCAGCTTATAGTTACATCCAGACTGCAGTAATTCATATAGTGCAAATTCTATAGTATTGTGTATAGAACTGCACAAAACTTAATAGCTAAACCTGCTCTGGACATTCTACATCTTTTGCCTCTTTTTGCAAGAGGGATCACTTGTTCTGAAAAACTAACTACCAAAATCAGAACTTCAGCTTGGAGGTTCAGAACTTCAGCTTGGAGGTTGATACAGATTTGTCCTGAAGCTGGGAAAGCATAAATAGGTTTTGTCTGTTATTTGGAGTTGCTGCATAAATGGAAGCTACCCAAGGCTTTTTATTTAGGTAATTTTAAGTTGACTTGATATAGCAATTTCAGGGAATTTCCTTTCTGTTTTAATCAGGACTGTTGTCAGGAAATTCCCAGGCTGATTTTTGCAAAGTGTGGAGGATTTCAGCTGTGTAGGTGGAAAACATGATCCTTTCTTTTTCTGTTGCTTCAAAAATATCAGTCTCATTTCAGAACAAGAGAAGCGATAAAACTGACACTTGGTTATTCTCCACATTGTTTTAATGACTGTAATGATCCTCTTGTTAATTAAAAACATTATAGTTGAAAGCTCCAAATCTTACACTGTCATCAAGCCCTAAAAGATAGATAGCTAGTTCATAAGCTCAGCAAACCCCATCTGGAGTACTGTGTGCAGTTCTGGAGCCCCCAGCACAGGAGGGACATGGAACTGTTGGAGCAGGTTCAGAGGAGGCCATGAAGATGCTCAGAGGGCTGCAGCAGCTCTGCTGTGAGGACAGACTGAGAGAGTTGGGGCTCTGCAGCCTGGAGAAGAGAAGGCTTTGAGGAGACCTTAGAGTAGCCTTCCAGTATCTGTAGGGGGCCTACAGGAAGGCTGGGGAGGGACTATTGACAAGGTCTTCTAATGACAGGACAAGGGGCAATGGGTTTAAACTGTCAGAGGGGCGATTGCAACTGGATGTTAGGAGGAAGTTGTTTGCAGTGAGGGTGGTGAGACACTGGCACAGGCTGCCCAGGGAGGTTGTGGCTGCTCCCTCCCTGGAGGTGTTCAAAGCCAGGTTGGAGGAGGCCTTGAGTGACCTGTGCTAGTGGGAGGTGTCCCTGCCTATGGCAGGGGGTTGGAACTAGATGACCCTTGAGGTCCCTTCCAACCTTACCATTCTATGATTCTATGATTCTATGTTAAGAAATGTATTTTAAGAAAACATCAGGCAGTGGTTTAAAGTCTACACTGGCATTGAGAATATGACTGTTAGGGCCAGAGACTTCTGTTGTTCTGTTTTGGATGTGAGGGTGATGCTAGGTTTTTCTTGTGGGAGCTGGAGGAAGGGACAGTGAAAACCACTGGTGTAAATGTACCTAGTAGGGGAAATGTGCAAGAGCTTTTCTTCTCCTTAGTGGTTTCCATTGATAAAATTTCATGTGATACAGTGTATTTTTAGCTGTCTTTCAGGGTGTGGAACCCTGAAAGCTAAGAACCCAGACAGTTAAGAGCACTTCCTAAGCTGCTCTTTGGAGTTAGATGCAAAACCATACAAGGTACTTGGAGCTGGTGGCTACATAGAGGCAAACACATTTCCAGATCCATGATCTGGACAGGACACTCTGAAGTGAAGCTGACACTAATCTTTGTGGAGGTAGATCCTCAGACAAAAAAAACAAACCAGCAAATGTACCACATTTGTGTGCCAGGCAAGAGGGATGTGGCTCCCTCTTTTGATGTGACCAATGGCTTTATTAAAAAACTACATAAGAAATATGAGAAATCTGGAGAAAATGTTTGCTCATGGGCCAGCATTTTCATTGCTGCAAGACAAAACATGACTGTGGAAGTCACTGGCAGTGTAAAATAAAGCTTTCCTCCAAGCAGCACTGCTTGGGAGTATTCTCTTGCTCAGGACAACATGGAACTATGGGACAGCACCTAGTAGCAAGATGTGGGCACACATCTGATGCTGTTTGTGGGTGCGTAATACCCTTTCATTTGGCTTTGGCTTCTGAGAAACAATCCTCCTCATCAACTTGTCAACCTCCTCAATCTTCCTTTACGCTCCTTTGTTATTTAACTAAAGCCTAGAATAGAATGGCTGTGAAAATAAGATCAGAATCAGAAAAGGCTGCAAGTTAATGCCTCTCATACTTATCCCCCAAATCCGAAATCAGAGGATCTCTGTCTGTCTCTAGCGCGGATTTGGTTTCAGTTCTGGTCATTGATAAACCCCTATTGCAGAGTTTGTTGTGGTGTGAGACCTTGATACACAAGGACATGTTTGAAATTTGTTCCAAGAAGAGAGGCATGAATGGCTTGTTTTTGGTGAGAGGCACAAAGTGGACTTTGATGGAGCAGGGCTGTTGCAGGCAGGTCCTGCCAGAGGTGCAAGTGTAGCAATTTATCCATGTAAAGGCTCCCAGCATGGGCATGGGGGCCAGCCTGCCCTGGCAATGTGGCCAGGGGCAAGCTTGGCTCCACACATCTGTGGCTCCATTTCAGTGCTGCTTTGATAGCCACAGATTTTTGCAAAACATTCAGCTCAAAGGGAGAAATTAGTGTCACGGGGACTGTTTTCTTTATGGGGAAAGACTCGGTTGGATGGAGCAGGCAATAAAGATGTTAATGTATTTTCTCAGCGCATAACACATATATTTCAGCTCCCTGGATGGGGTCTTTATTTCTGAGGTGAATGACTGAGAAACAATTAACTCATAGCTTCCAGGGGGGATTGGGAAAGTACAAGGTTTTCTGAAAGGTGCAGCGTTCCATTTTTAAGATCTAATGTTAACTTTTTGGGATGTGACTCTGGCTGGGTGAACAAAAAGCATTGCTTTCATGGACAGAAAGGTTTCCTCCTGCCTGAGCTGTTGAGCTTATGGGTATAGCACTCAATAATAACTGTCATGGTTTATATTTATTCTCACAATTGTAACATGTCCAACATTACTCTGACCTTGAAATTCAACCTTTTTTTATTATGTTATTGTTTTTATGTGAATTAGGCACTGGTAGTCTGGTCTGTGATGAACTAAAGTGAAGATGGATTGGAACCTCTCTGTCTAGACCTACTCAAAAGTATAGCCTCTATCCCCTGCTGATTGCATCCTTTCCCTCCTGAGAGGGGCAGAAGTTCCAAACCTATTGCTAAGAGAGCAGGCTAAGAGTTGTCCAAATTGTACAGACATTNAGCAGAGCTGCTGCAGCCCTCTGAGCATCTTTGTGGCCTCCTCTGGACTCACTCCAACAGTTCAGTGTCCTTCCTGTGCTGGGTGCTCCAGAACTGTACACATTACTCCAGTACAATATGCCTTGCTTGTTATTGGAGAAAATGATATATCATCCTGTAGGACTCTCCTGTAGTTCCCCCCTGCCTTCTCTGTGTTCCTGCCATATTTGTTGGAAGTGATTTCTGAAGAAGTTGAAACTGTGAGTCTGTACTGAAGTGATTGCAGCTGCTGTGCTCTGCTGCACTCAGCACAGGAATCTGGGGAGAGTCTCATGTGATGCCAGAGGACTGTTTCTGTGCCTGCAGTGAAAAATGTAGAAAGTATTTTAGGTGAGGATTAGGAATGAAGGATAGAGGTATGTCTGCTTAAGAATGTCAAAGGATCCAACTCACATTGATTTGTCCCAGCATCCTGAAAATATGGTATAATAGCTTGGTCATGTGCTGCCTAGACTGACTTGCTGCAAGGCAAGGCTCAGAATAACTGGTGACCAACCAGTGCTGTCTGGAGCAGGCATACATCATATATGGGAGGGTTACTGGAGCTGCAAAAAGGGATTGTGTTAGTTTTGGCTGATTTGTTGTATGGGAGGACAACCACAGCCTGGACTTGTGGAGCGTTCTATACTAAGGCAAAGTTTGGGAGTTATAAATCTCTTGGCTAAGGTTACATGGGTATTTAAGAGGTTCTCTCAGGCTAAGATGAGAGTTGGAGCTTGTAGGGACCTGTTGGGATTGGGCACTGGTACTGGGGTTGTTTTTTTGCTTTTAGACCTATTAAGAGTGGGAACTGCAGGTGTCAGGGCTCTGAGTGCACTAATAAGCCTTAATGGACCTGATGAGCCTCACCCAGAGCCTACACCTGTGAGCCCTGGAGATTTATTTAAGCTCAGCCAGGTGGGCTCAATCTTTGAGCTATGTCAGAGAAAGATGAGTGGAGGAGTTTAAAAGATGTTTGGATGAGGGCCTTAGGGACATAGCTCAACAGTTGTGTACAGGGACATGCTGGGTTATAATTGGGCTCAATGATCTTAAACCTTTTTTCCAAACAGGTGATTCCATGATCTTTAGCTTAGTTACAGCCACGCTAGTGCCCACACACAGAGCCCTGTGATCTAAACATCACCTTGCAGACTGATTTTCTGCTTTGACTACCTGGCTTGATTTTTTGCCCAGTCTCATCATTATGGCTGTCCTTGGCAATTGCCAGACCTCATCCTAGCTCTGACTTAAGAATTGACTTCCCAGTTTGGCTGTGGAAATGCCTCCTTACCACGATACTACGTTATGATTTGGGCTCTGGATTGGATGTGGCCACCATCTCCAGGTATGTCTTGTTTATTTATGGTGGGGCAAGCAATGCTCTGGTCTTGTTGCTCATGTTATTCCTCTCAGTTCTCCTCCCTTGGGTAATGGTTGTCCTGCAGAAGTCCCTGACACTGAGTTAAGCTCTACAGCAATCCTTGGTGTACTGTTAAAATTGTTACATTTAGATTTGTTGAGGATAAAGTTGGAATTGTGATTTATAGAAGGCAATGTTTAGGCTTGAGAGCTTGTTTTTTTGTTTTGGAACTACAAATACCATTGCAGACTGTTGTAATGCCCAGGCTATAGTGAGGAAAGTGCTCTGGAGGATCTATGTGTTCCTTTTCAAAAGAGCTATGGAGAGTATTTTGGTATTTTAGTCTGAAGGGTTCCCTAGATAAGAAACTCATTCTTTGGATATCTGCCAGAGTTGCCCTTTTTTTTTTTTTTTTTTTTTAAATTATGATTTACATTCTAGCTTGAATTCCTGACATCAAGCTTAAAATGTTATTAGGCTAGGTCAGTCATACTCCTATTTATTTTTTATGTACCTAGGGTAAGATATCTTGACTTCTGAGCTCCTTCCTTGCTGCTGTAGTTGTTTACTAAAGAAGAATTAAGGAACTGAAGTATAACTTTGATTTTGCTATCAGTTTGCTATAGGACCATAAATCATTTTTCTCTCACTGCTGTGAATTTTTTCTCTTCAGGTAGCAAACTAGAGGGATGGTAGATGTCACTTTTGTGTTTGTACTGCCCCTCTGCCTAGAGAAATGGAGATTATTGTGGACAGCTCTAAGAGCTGCTGTGATATATGTGAGAGAAGAATGCAGTAGTGGTAAGGAACTGTTAATATTGCTGCTATATTGCTGTGGAGACCTCCACTCTAAGGATCTGACTATAATAAACCAATTTGTTTTATGGTACTGGATGTGGGCCAGAACTGAGTTGGCAACTGTGATAAAAAAAGGTAAGAATACATAACTGGCTGCTGAATTGGTTAGTCCTATCTATTTGAGCATCTGTCTTACTGTTTAATCCTACCTGGAGCAAAAGAGATCTGTCTGAGCTGGAGAGAGTTAGGGTAGGAGGAGTGGGCTGTATTGGGCTTATCCACAGCAGGTTCATCTGTTTCCTCCTTGCATCAGTCTGTTTGGTCCTCACGCTGTTAGCAGTACTTGAACATCTATCTGTACACATGTAGTTTCCCAACAAAACTATTGAGAGAGTCTTTTATACTACTATGGAGACTGAAAACATCAAATGCCTCACTGGCCTTTGCTGCTCTTTAAATGGGAGGCAGCAGCCCCTTTTTGCTTATTTTTTACTTTTTTTTTTTTTTTTTTTTTCCCAAATTTTTTTTTTCTTTTTTTGTACACATTGATGGCTGAGAGGGCCTGCCTGAGGAACAGGAAGGTCTAATCCAAAGTTTGTCCCTGAATCTCTCATTGTTTCCACCTGGCTGCTGGTTAGTAAGGTTGTGGTTATGGTAAAGACTGATCTAGATCCTGTGTTAAAGGAGAAGTGATGTGCAACAGGTAATTAATTTATTTGGGAGCTGCTGCTCCAACAAGGGAGCTACACTGGGAACATTGTTTTTTCCCCTGCTTCTATTTATTCTGGCTGATGCTGCCGTAGTGGCACTTTTGTGTGGGGTGAAGAGTTTATTTCTGAGGATCAGTCCTTGATCTTGCTGGTGTCCTGCTCAGCTGTTCTTGCAGAAATGCCTCTCTATCTCACTCTCCCTCAGCTGATCCATATTGGTACACAATGCTTACAGGAAGCTTGCCTGTAAATGCATGCTCTGTACATTCACAGTGAGCCTTCCTGTTCAGGTAGGAGTGGCTCAGTACCAGTGATTTTCCTGAGCTGCCAGTTACAAGTTGTACACTGTGTCCTTGCATTTAAGCCTCTTGCCTGAGATAAACTTCTGGTTTTCTTGTGCTAGAAAGACTGTTGTGATGGCAACCCAGTGCCATTTGAGCTCCAGAAAGACAAGTCTAGAAATAATTTGCATCATGAGTGAAACAAAGTTGGAGTGTATCAATCTAACTCCTAGTTCTTGTTGATTTTTATTTTTTGTTCCAAACTATCTCTTTGTTTAAAAGCACAGTAACTATACAACCAGTGTGGCTTTCTGCTCTCAGCTGAATTATGACCAAGTGTTTGGCATGTTGAAACAAAGTGTTGTCCATAAATCACCCTTGTGTACCTTCATCCCTAGAATAAATTCTCAGCATATTTCAGTTGCTATAGACATACTTGATATCTGTTCATCCTTACCTACTCTTATATATCTCTTTGATAATGCTTTCCTATGAAGACAGACTGAGAGAGTTGGGGCTGTTGAGTCTGGAGAAGGGGAGGCTCTGAGGGGACTTTATTGTGGCCTTCCAGCATCTGAAGGGGGCCTCCAGGAAGGCAGGTGAGGGACCTTCTAGGATGTCAGGTAGTGATAGGACTAGGGGGAATGGAGCAAAACTAGAAGTGGGTAGATTCAGATCGGANCAGGGAGGTTGTGGCTGCTCCCTCCCTGGAGGTGTTCAAGGCCAGGTTGGAGGAGGCCTTGAGTGACCTGTACTAGTGGGAGGTGTCTCTGCCTATGGCAGGGGGTTGGAACTAGATGATCCTTGAGGTCCCTTCCAAGCTTACCATTCTATGATTCTATCCCTGTATGTCTTTAAGGCCAGGCTGGATGGGGCTCTGAGCAACCCGCTGTAGTGTGAGGCCATGGCAGAGGGGGTGGAACTAGATGATCCTTTTGGTCTCTTCCAGCCCTGACGATTCTATGATTGTCTATAATTTGTTTGGTGTCTTTCCAGAATTGATATAGGTCAGAGTCTCAGAAAAGTGCCAATGGGATTTGTATGAGTTGAGAACTCCAAGTCCAGTAGTCATGGGTAGTCAATGTGAAGGGAAAACAGATGAGGAGTTACATTTTACTTTTTGAATTTTAGAACTGTTGCCTCTCTGAAAGGCCTTTGTGAGCAGACTCTATCACCTAAATTTGAAATTCAGCAGTGAAATGATCTTTTCAGAGAGGGACAAAATGATTTGGTTACTTTTTACTGCACAGAATAAGATAGCAATGGTTAATGGAGAAGGAGCCTACATTGTGCTGCTTCTTGGAAGATCACTCAAGATAAATGCTATTCATTTGGCATTCCAGTTTTGAAAGAATTGTGGTGTGAGAGAATGGCAGAAAGAATGTGGAGAGAATCTGAAAATGAGATAGTCCTGACTCCTGCAGAACTGGCTGAATGGGAGCGATAAGAGAAAGGAATGGGCTACCTGCCTGTATTGAATTGCCTATGTGAAAAACTAAAGAAAGCAAGCTAGATGTCCTTGATAAAATCAAGATTGGCAGCTTCCAGAGCCAGGTTTTGTTTCTTAATGTTTGTAGCTTAACACAGTTGAATAGATTTTTGAAATACGCCTGCGTTTAATTTGGTTTTGCTTTTACAGTCGTTTGGTTATTTCTGAATTAAATGGAATTAAGCAGTGTAAACTTCAAACTGATGACAGCTACAGAAGGATTGCAACAGGGTCCTATGGAGCTAGAAGCTCTTCCCTGACCATCTGCCTTCTTCCAGATACTTATTCAGTCACGTTTTAATTTCAGAGAGTTTGAGATCTTTAATTAAAAATCAAGAGTAGTGTTCTTGGGCCAGGAAAATGGTCATGGAAATGTCCTGAGAAGTATGTTTGAGAAGTTCTTGGACAGCTTCTCAGGAAAGTGTCCTACAGAAATCTAAGCACTCTTTCCTTTTTAAACCTTACATTTCCATCACAGTACTGAACTAGAATTTAGTTTCCTAGTCATAAGGTCTTGGTAAACCTCTTAGGCCTTGAGTGAGGTGTGAGGTTGCAGAGAATGGTAGCTAAGTGAGTCTCTTTTATAAGCAAGTGGTAAAATTTCTCATGAAGAGAGATTTAATGATGTGATAAGGCATAGATTTGGGAGTGGAATGAGACAGCATAGTGGACAGAGAAGAATGAAGCTGTGAGACAATAAAAAAGACACTGCAGCCAATGCATGCAAAGATCCACTGTGTTCTGCAGCAAAGAAAAGTCAGAATGAACTGGGGATGGAAGTAAAATAGAAGCAGGAGTATTTGTATACTTGGTAACTAGAAAGCTGAGTGGTCTTATAATTGTTTATAGTTATGGTTTGCTTCACTTTAATTAAAGTGACTCAAGGTGAGTAGGTGTAGGCTTTTTCACACAGGAATTAATTTGAACTAGTAGATATTGGAGACCTTATTGCTGTCTACAACTACCTGAAGGGTGGTTGTGGCCAGCAGGAGGTTGCTTTCTTCTCTCAGGCAACCAGCACCAGAACAAGAGGACACAGTCTCAAGCTGTGCCTGGGGAGGTTTAGGCTCGAGGTGAGGAGAAAGGTCTTCACTGAGAGAGTCATTCCCCACTGGAATGGGCTGCCCAGGGAGGAGGTGGAGTCACCGTCCCTGGAGGCGTTCAAGGCACGTTTGGACGTGGCACTTGGTGCCATGGTCTAGTCTTGAGGTCTGTGGTAGTGGGTTGGACTTGATGATCTTTGAGGTCTCTTCCAACCTTGCTATACTGTGATACTGTGATACTGTGATATTCTTAGCACTGAGTTACAGGTCAGTACATGAACAGGAGAGGAAGGCTCTTGGCTCTTTCATTCTGTAAGGAAGTGCAATTTAATGAGTACAGCTAGGACTGAGAGTGTCACTGGCCCTTCTGAAGAGGGGAATCAGAAATGTGGAGAGATTAAAGACAGCTGCTGAAAGCAGCATCAAACCTGCATCATTGTGGCATGACCAGTGGACTTTCTTTGGGATTTTTTTTTTTGTATGGTGACTGAGCAGTCACACTTCTAGCCTTGGTTCCTGGGTTATGTGGATAATGTATTCCTATTAGCTTCAGGCCTCATGTGATTCAAATATGAAACACAAAACAAAGCCATTTGAAAATGATAAAAATGTAAAATATCTGATTTAGTTACTTGTCTACTGCCTCCTCACTAGCCAACTATGACAGGTTTTGGAGCAGAGCACAGAATTCCCAACATTTTTCACTTTGTTTTGGCTGCTGTGTGCTTTTGGATCCACCTGTGTTATTCCAAGAGACAAGACCTTGTGACCAGCAGAACTGGGGATGTTGATGGACTTGTATGGCTACAACCTCACCTTAATTATCCTTGGAGTTTTGTAAAATATTTGAAATAAAACAATTGTGCAGCCAATTCTCTTCCCTTTTCTGTCTTGGCTGTTTGGGGACCAAAAAGAAAAAGAAATGAGCTGAGTTGAAGAGAATGTAGTCACATTTTGGTTAAAAGTAAAAATGCTCTAAGTTAACAAGTAGATATTTAGTTCCTGGGAACTTTGAATATTCCAGTTGCCATAACAACGCGCTGAGGCTATGGCATATTTTACTTCACATGCTTTTAAAGGACTTTATGAGCCATGACCAGAAAATTCCATCAGGATTAAAAGGGAACAAAACTGAAAACACACAGTTATTAGGTTCCTGGTAGTCTGCAGCTTATGTAAAACCTAGGAAATGGAGAATATGTTCTCTGTGCTCTGATGGAAGTGGACACACTGAAAAGCACACAAATGATATTTTGTTGTGCTGATAATGCTGTTGCCCAGAGAATCTGCTAGAGGAAAGCCACCTCATTTGTGGGAAAACTTGCCTCTTTGTCCTGACTCACAAAATGAACTGAAGAAAGATGTTCATAACTGCCTAAATCTGAATTATTTTTGGCTTTCATCTCACTATGAAATTCTGCTGGTTTGAGTGTAGGACCTCTAACCATCCTGCCATCTGGACCAGAGTGAAAGCTTCCTATGCTGGCTGTTGGGTGACAAGGGCAGCTACCACTGTGGACAGGCAGAACACGTTAGAACAGCAGTCTAGACTTTGTGTGCCCCATACCTTGAAGCAGAATTTGTACTCTTGCAGGAGTAAAACTGCCTTGCTCCTCATCTTATGTGAATTTGTATAACCCAGATTCTGCCTCGATGTCACCAATGGATAAGAGTTTTCCTAGACCTTCTGTTTGAGATGGTGATCTTGAGGACCAACAAAATGATTCCTGGATGTGCCTATAGCCTGTCTGAAAGAGCCACTTCCAGAAGTATGGAACTGCCTGGCTCATGTGACCAGTGGTTGGACTTAAAATGATTCAGTTTAGTGGTTGACACTGTTGGCCTTCCCTCTGTTTACCTGCTTAGGCCTACCATGACAGTAAAAGAGTGGGAGAGTTGTCCTGCCTCACTGCCTCTGGCTCACCCAGCCAGAGCCTGCTGTGTTGATTCTGCTGTGTCACTCATGCTCCCGCAGCTGCCAGTACAGGAGAACTCAAAACACTTTTCTCATCTGTACTGGTTTGAGGCTAATTGGAATATTTTAATGGAGAAAATTATATTATAGGCTGTGAAAGGAAAACATTGGTGATGTCTGCTTCACTCATAGGCTTGCTGAGATGGATAAGAATAGAACACAAAACATAGATAAGGGTCTCGGGCTCAGACACTCTCGGCTGTGTAGCTTCTTGCCTTCTCCTCTCTGCCAAGTAACCTCACAAACCACTCTGCTTCTAACTCCCCTGGCCAATCCTCCAAACTCACCTTGCATGTAAGGCAAACTGTGGGGTAAGGTATAGGGGTGGGGAGAAGGTGAAAGGGTGGTTGGGAGCCCCTCCTGGCAACTCTGACTTTTGGGGAGGGGGGGATTGTGTTTCTGTATTACCTTTAACTTGTATATTTCTGTAGCTATTCCTGTCTATTGTGTATATCTCTGCTTGTCCATTGTGCTAAGCTGTAAATAGAGCTTCAGTCCTTAACTTCCAGCTGGCTGAGTCTAGTCTGGGGGATTTTACAAAGAGTAGGGGGGCAGAGAACTCCCAAACCATCACAGAGACCCAGGCATTTTGAAAGAGATATTTTTAGTGCTGGAGATGCAGCTGAGAGTGTCACATGTGAATGAGCTTGGTGCTGTACACAACCTGAATGAGGAGGTGTGATCCACACATAAGGAGTGGGAACTGGAAATAAACCTGATATCCATAGGGTGAACCTAGGGATGAGGTGTAGACTTTGGAGGTGTGGTCGTGCCTCTCTTGTCTTAGCCTTTCTGATGGGAATCACCTGGCTTGTTTCTTCTGGAAATGCTCAGGATGCAAATCCCACACACCCATCACCAGCAAAAGCAAAGATGCTACTTCACATGCTGGTTAATAGTATAAGGAACAGAAGAATCCAGTACAGTATAGGCAGCCAGGTCTTGGTAATACACTATTAAATGTAATGCCATCTCCCCTTCATCCACATCTTGTTGCTGCCACCTTTCCCACAAAGTTCATGACCATAACAATTTGGTCTTTTTTCTGGTATATCATCTGTATCAGTGCAGTTCCTGTCTCTGGTAAGATGCCAAGGTCCAACTTGCCAAGCCTTAGAGCATGCTGAAGACTGGGACTAGTATTTCCATAGCTAGCAGGAGGCCAAGGGGCAGCATATTGCTGGACTTGGGCTTGTTTTCTGGAGCGCAGCAAGAAACACAGTCAAATCCTCTATCTGTGCAAGTAACTTCATGGCTTCCTATTTCTTCAGTAATTCATTTTAGATTTACTAGGCTTTTGTTTTAAAATTCTTCAGCTATTGCATTCTCTAAGTAGCAGAACAGCTGAAGAGCTTTCATGTAATCTGGTCTTTGTGTGAATAAAAGCCAAACAAGACCTCTGTTTTATATGAAACAATTTCCCCACATCGCACAAACTTTGCTTTTGCTATGAAAATACTTTCTGATATCAGCTCTCTTTTTAATTTATATCCCTTCCTTATTTATATGGAGCCCTGTAATTGCATCTTTAGATCTACAGAGACTTTAAAGATGTGGAATTTAAGAAACTACATGATTTAGGTCACACATATATTGCCCATATACTTTTCATTTTCTGAGAGGAATGTAAGAAGTAATGGATCAATAATTCAGAATAACTTTGGAAGCAAACTTAATTTTTTCTTCTTTTTTTCCTGTGCTAAAATAGTAAGAAATAGAAGCAAGAGAAAGTGGGGGTGGTGAAAAATAATTTTTTTGCTAAGTATTCTGTTCTGAGAATCAATCAGAGTGGCAGTGGATTTGTGGTGTCATGCCCAACATCTCTGTCCATTTTGCTGCCCAACGATCATAGAATGGTAAGGTTGGAAGGGACCTCAAGGATTATCTAGTTCCAACCCCCTGCCATAGGCAGGGACACCTCCCACTAGCACAGGTCACTCAAGGCCTCCTCCAACCTGCCCTTGANTGAATGTCATGAGGTTGGCCTGGGCTCTCCTCTGCAGCCTGTGCAGGTCCCTCTGGATGGATCCCTGCCCTCTAGCAAGTTGACTGTGCCACACAGCTTGGTGCCATCTGCAAACTTGCTGAGGGTGCACTGATTCCTCTGTCCATGTCACTGACAAAGATGTTAAACAGCACTGGTCCCAGCACAGAACCCTGAGGGATGCCACTTGTCACTGGTCTCCAGGTGGACATTGTGCCCTTGATCACCACTCTCTGTGTGTGACCATTCAACCAATTCCTTATCCAGCAGTGCTCCACCCATCAAGTCCATGTTTTTCCAGTGTGGTGACCAGGATGTCATGTGGGACAGAGTCAAATGCCTTACTCGGGTCCAGTTCATCATCCATCTGCATTTTTTTAGAGGAGCTATTTTTTATTGGAAATGAAAATTTTGTTGTTCTCAAATGAAAACATCATTGTCCTTCTTTCTCTTGTGTAGATCTAACGAGGATAGAAACTTTAAAGATGGGAGGTAGAGACCGTGTTATACTATTTCATATCCAATACTTTAAAGAGTGAAAGGGAAATGTCATGGTTACAAGAACAAGAAAGTTATCAACCAGTTGAAAAACCCCTCCTCATTTTTAGGGCATTCAAATTTACTGCAGTCCAGTTTTTTAGGGAAATAAACAGCTCTGAGATGTTGACAATGGAGATATACAGCATTTTACATTCCAACCTGACCCTTGTTCCAGCACTGCCTTGTCTGTGAGGGGTTAGGATATGTTGTATAAGCTCTTAAGAGAGTCCAGAACAAGGCCCAAAGCAGCTCACTGATCAGAAAATTATCTTCTAGCACTTTTTGACTTTTAAGAATTGGATTGTGTGTCTATGTGTGCACATAGATGTCAAATGTCTTTGACTCCTTGACTGTTGTACAAGCTTCTCTAGTTTTCTCACAGTGTCAGCCCCTAGACAATGATGTTTGTGAATCATAGAATGGTAAGGTTGGAAGGGACCTCAAAGATCATCTAGTTCCAACCCCCTGCCATAGACAGGGACACCTCCCACTAGTACAGGTCACTCAAGGCTGCCCTTCCCTTGTTCACTGTCACTTGGATTGCCTACAAGCCCAAGCTAGGAACATTGTTTAGAGGAAAGTTAGTGCCATCCAGTGAGCAGAGTGTTGGACTGGGAAGATGGAGTTTATCTTCCATTTGTCATATCAATTTTGACAGCTCTTGAGGCCTTTGCAAGGAATCTTTCTATAAGTCCTATTAAGAACCTGATTTAAAAGCTTACTCATAACTAGTTTATTATCTGTTGGTTTGGCCTCTCTTGCTGCTGCTGAATCTTCCCACTAGTATTCCCTTTTCAAAAGCACTAGTCAGCCAATCAAAGTTCTGGGATCAGTCTAATGGTTGTTTCATTAAAAAGTAGGTAGCTGCCTTTCTTGTTTTGGTTACTTCAAGTTTCTTTCCAAGTAACTTAGTGTTCCTGTGTGAAGTTTCCCTACAGGTGAGAAAATTCTACTACTCAGGTTTCTGTTGGGCAATTGTCTGGCTGGTATGTGAAAACATTTTCAGTAAGCAGTGCTGGGGTGTTGGGGGGAAGCTGCAGAGATGCACACTCAGTATGCTGTAACCTCGCAGCAAAGGAGATCCTGGTTGGGTGTTTTAATTTGCAAGATGAGAATGGTGGCTTCTGACATTCTTAAATGGATTTGATGCATTCTGGAGGACTGGATGAGTGCAAGGATGTGCTGGTGTACCAAGCCAATAAATCCTGTGTGGTTTATTTATAGTCCCTTGTCCATATCCAGGCTTTCAGCTCCTTCTAGGAACATTTGCTCTTGCATGAATGGAATCAAGGTCATTGTAGGGAAAAGTAACCACATGTCTGATTTTTCTTGGTGTTATAGTGTGACTCATTGATTTAATTTGACTATGGTGTGTGGCTCAAAATGGTTCTATAAGCAAAAAAAAAAGATTCTTCAGTTTCCTGTGCTGCTTGGGGGAAGACAGATGCTTCATGTTGCTCTAGATATGAACAGAAGATGCGTAGTAAGACTGAACTTGCCATTCACCCTGTTACTCCTAGTCTGTGTGAGGACTTCTTGATCTGTGTCAAATGACTCAAGCAAAAGAATTTCCACCATATTCTGTAGGAAGACTTCACATTTCAATAGGTCTTTTCGTAGCAAAGGTATTGTTATTTTGAAACTCAGGTCTTCTTTGTCTCCCCCCCCCC
>WBNM01045461.1:107269-171497 GCA_013399055.1 Ramphastos sulfuratus | reverse complement strand
GGGGGGGGTGGCTTAACTGTCGATTGCCCACAGCTGCTGGGCTGGGGAGGGGCAAAGAAATTGGTCTGAGCTCTCTGGGGCTCGCCCTGTGCTCCCAGGTGTGCACATTACCTGGGTGACAGGGGGACAAAGGACGTCCATGGTCTCTAGTGCCAGGGTCTGGCATTTGTCTCCAGAGGAGACACTCAAGGTGGCTGGACAAGATGACCTTTGAGGCTCCCTTCCAGCCCTTCTGTGATGCCAAGGCTCTGTGAGTGTGAGGGGCTCTTTGCCCCCTCCCTTTGCCTGTAGAGGTTCCTCACCTGCAGGGTGGTGATGGAGGAGGTGTTACCTGCTTTTGCCAAGTGACCTGGAGTCTTCCTCCATCTCCTTCACACACCCTGCTCACTGAATGGCTCTGGGACACTCTTGTCCTGCTTCACCAGGTTGCTTGTCCATGCAACCCAGAGGCTGTCCATGCAAACCAGAGTGTTGCTTGTCCATGCAAACCAGAGGCTGTCTCCACTCACTCAGCTGTGGGTGGCCACCAGGACTGCTGTGGGGCTGCCTTCCCTCTGCAGAGATGCTGCTGCTGCCTCCCTGCCCAGCCTGCTGCTGGCTGGGGATGCATTTTACATGCTGCTATGGCCAGTGTGAGCTGTGTAAGCCCTGCGTGGGCAGGCCGTGGGCTGTCCAGCCACCCGGGGCCAGGTGGGGCTGTGCAGCAGATGGCACTGTTGGTTTCCCGATGAGCTGCTGGCTCCTGCTTTCGTCAGAGCCGAGAAGGGGCAGTGGTGAGGAAGCTGAGGCATGGCACAGACCAAGCTGGGCTCTGCTCAGCAGAGCTTGGTGCTTGCATCTTGCTCACCAAGGAGGAGCTGTTCGGCTCTTGGTGATGAGTAATGAGTGCCAGCTCCATCCTTGGAGACCTGAGCTCCAATCCCAAAGCCACTGTGGACCTGCTGTGAGACCTCAGCAAGAGCCACAAGAGCTCAGCAAGGGCCACGTCAATCACTGCATCCCTCCGACGGAAAGAAAGCTCCAATCCACAGCTCCCTTTTGTGCTTGTCCCAGCAGCCAGCCCATCCCCCAGCTTTCCCCAGCACCCTGTAAACAACAGGCAGAGCTGTGACCTTTCCATCCGTGGTGGCTAGGAGAGCTGCCTCTGCTGCTTGCAGGCTGCCACACCCATGCTGCTGGTGTTGGGGTAGTGACATCTAAATGCTGGATCCATAGGTGGATGTGCTCAGCTGCTTCTCCAGTGGCTGGAACAGTGCTGGGCAGCTGTTGGCAGGCAGCTGTTTGGGTGCTGAGCTGGCCCCCAAATAGCCCAGTTTGTCCCCCTAGTACCCCAGTTTGCTCTACCTGGAGCCAGCCCTCAGCCACTGTGGGATCCTCTGGCAGTGCTGCAGCCTCCAGATGTGAGGAGGTTTCCCTGCTGGGATTGCCTAAGTCCATCCAGCCTGCGTGACCCATGGTGTGGGTTCACCCATCTGTGCTCCTTGGGGATTGGCATTCTAAACCACTTGATGTCTTGGGGACCTTTTGGCCACCCCAAGGCCCCTGGGAGCAGGCTCTCTGCAGGGTGTCCCTGTGAATATTTGTTTTCTGCACTGTTTTTTTCCCCCCTTCCATTGTAAGTTTTGGCCTTGGGTCAAAGACAACATTTGTAGACATGAGCTGACGTCAAAGGCAGCTTGGTGGTGGCCTGCTGGGGGCTGACAGGCTCCCAGGCCAGAGGTGCTGCTCCCTCCAGGTCCTGGCAGCACAGTGGGAGTTCATTCACAGCCTCCCGGTGCTGCTGGGTTTGCTGAGCTGTGCTCCAGCCTGACCCCCTGGGCTCCTGCCTTCCTGTGCTTGGGGCTGCTGAAGGAGCAATGCTCCCTCAAGGTGCAGTGCTCCCTGGGGCTGCTGAAGGTGGAATGCTCCCTGGAGCAGCTGGAGCTGCCTGCAGCACAATTGCAGAATGGGTTGGGTTGGAAGGCACCTTCAAGATCATCCAGTTCCAACCCCCTGCCATGGGCAGAGACACCTCCCACTAGCACAGGCTGCTTAAGGTTTTGTCCAACCTGGCCTTGAACACCTTCAGGGAGGGAGCATCCACAGCCTCTCTGGGCAACCTGTGCCAGTGTCTCCTCACCCTTACTGTAAAGAACTTCCTAATCTCCAGTCTCAATCTCCTCTCTTCCAGCTCAGAGCCGTTCCCCCTCATCCTGTCACTCCAAGCCCTTGTCAAAAGTCCCTCTCCAGATACTGCTCTAATATCCTTCACTACCCTGCTTGGAGGCATTTCAGAGACAGGGAGAAGGAAGAAAAGAGGCAAGACAAGGGGGTTGGGAGGGGATGAAGTGGTGCAGTGATGCTCAGATGGGTCACTTGCCTGTTGGAGCTCAGAAGGGAGGAGAAACCTTCCCTTGGTCTGTTCTACCTCTGTGGAGGGTCTGGAAAAAAATCAGAGAGGCTTTAGGTGTGGTGTCAGAGCTCTGAGATGTCAGAGATCCCAGATAAGGCTCCACACCTTCCTGTAGAGTCTAGAAATGAAAGACAGGATCAAGGAAAGACAAGTCAGGTGTGGTGTGGGTATTACCTGCTGTGGGCTGACCAGCACTGCTAGCAGGGCTCTCTGCTGTGCCCTTAGCAGGGCTCACCCCTGGTGTTACTGGAGATGTGCAGCTGTGATGCAGTTGTTAGCACAGCCTGGGAGTGATGCTCTGCCCAGAATCCCTGCTGTGGCCACTTGAACCTTGGTGCAGCCTCCCCACAGGCATGTGCTGGCTGAGGTGGCCCTGGGAGCTGTGTCTTGGCTTGCACCCTCAGGACATCCTCTGCTGCTCTTTATCTTCCCTCCTCCATACACTTCCCACTCTGTTTCCCACTGCCCTGCTCAGAGCACTCTGCCTGACCCGGAGGCAGGAAGCAAACACTGCAGAGGCCACGTCCAGAACTCTGCTGGCTCCTTGCTGCCACAGGGTGGGGAGGTCAGGGGCACCTCACAGGGCAGCCTGCAGGCCCCTTTGAAATCTCTGGCAGCCTCCCTGCCTTGCTCTCCCTGGCCCCACCTCACAGCGGATTTCCCACTGTGTGCTTCCTGCCCATGCTGCTGCCCTGTGCTCAGGGCTCAGGAGATGGCAGGGGTGTGAAAAACAGCCACGAGTGGCCAAGGTGGCACGGGAAGGGCCAGGGCAGGAGGAAACACATCGGTCAGGATGTCTCCTGCTGTGTGATGTGCTCTGGGTTCCAGGGAACAGGAGCACAGGCAGCCCTTGGCTGCTCTCCAGGGTGGCTGGGCAGCCCCAGGAGCTGGTCCAGTTTGGTGGGAGGAGGTGAAGTCTTCCCCTGGCAGTGGTGGTGCAGGTGTGCAGAGCCACTGCAGCCTGAGCTGTGGGGTGTCTGTGGGGCAGGTCTGGAGGCTGCAGAGCAGGAGGCTGGAGCAGCAGGGGGGTGTCCTTTTTCCTCCTGGAGAGGTCCCACATTAGCTGCCTGGTGCCTGGGGAGCACAATTCTCCTCCTGGTACAAACCCTCACTGCTGCTGGCGGTTCCAGGGCCCTGTTTTGCTTGGCAGAGGTTGAAAGTCTCAGCAGGCTTCAAAGCCTCCCGTTCAGCATTTCCATGGTGACAGGCAGGCACTCCTTGTGGCTCCGCTGTCCTCAGTGGCACCAGAATAACAAGGCTGGGGCAAGTGGGGCTGGCAAGTCAGAGCTTTTGGCCCCACAGCCTCATCCCAGCACAAGGGAGTCCCCCAGCATGTTCCTCTCCCGGTGCTTATGGTGGGCAGTTTGCTTTCCCCTGGGTGGGATGAGCAGTAAAAGGAGGCAGAGTTTGGTTTAGGGCAGCTGCAGCCTCCTGCTCAGACACCAGGCAGGGCACTGCTGGGGGGGTGCCTGCAGCATCATACACCCTGACAAAGAGCCCATCCTGTGCCTCTGCATTCATAACCCCTCCTTGGAGAACATTAGGGCTGGCAATTTGCAATGCTGTGGGAAGAGCTGATGGAAGGGAAGGGGAGATGGCTGATAAATGCTGCCACAGACTGGGGAAGGGAGTTTCTGCTGGTGGAGACATTTATCTCCCCACTGCTGCAGTGCAGACCCTCCTCTTCCTCAGGCTAACCAGGTACNCTTGGTGGCCTCCTCTGGACTGGCTCCAACACTTCCATGTCCTTCCTGTGCTGGGGGCTCCAGAACTGCACACAGGACTCCAGGCACTGGAAGTCTTTTTTTCAGTGGTGCCAAGGGACAGGACAAGGGACAACAGGCACAGACTTGAACGCAGGAAGCTCATGGGGAGGATCCTCCCCATGATGGTGAATCACTGGAGCAGGCTGCCCAGAGAGGTGCAGGAGTCTTCATCTCTGGAGTCATTCAAATCCTGCCTGGATGCTGTCCTGTGCAGGCTGCTGTGGGTGACTCTGCTTTAGCTGGGTGCCTGGACTTGACCTCCAGAGGTCACTTCCAATGCCTGCCATTCCATGAAGTCACCCAGCACCTCCTGGGGGTGGGCAGTGCACTGGGCAGCTCTGACTGCTTACACAAGTGCCCTCTGCAGTGCTCCCAGTGCTGCCTGCGAGGGTGTTTAGTTAATAGGATTATGGAAGCTTTGCTGTCGTTAGGCAACAGAAATCAATGGTGGCTCTCCAGGGCTCAGCTTCATCCCATTTGCTGCACAGTCACTAGATGGCTGGGCTGGTTGTGTGGCCAGAGACTGGCACGGTGCTGTGCCACCTCCCCTGCTGGGTGCCCTGCTGGTGGCGCCTCCTGCAAAGGCAGAGGATGCTCTTGGTCCACCAGCAATATCCACCCAAGACACATGCAGAGCTTGTTTTTGATTGCCCAGGGAGGTTGTGGATGCTCCCTGGAGGTGTTCAGGACCAGGTTGGATGAGGCTCTGGTCAACTTTTTCTAGTGGGAGGTGTCCCTGCCTATAGCATGGGGTTGGAACTGGATGAGCTTTGAGGTCCCTTCCAACCTAAACCATTCTATGATTCCCCTGCCCAGCAGCTGTGCCCAGGTCACTCTGGCAGCAGAGTGGCTGCAAGTGAGGTGGGGAGAGACTGGGAGGATCCTGTTCCATGGGCACAGTCTGGTGGAAAGCTGAGATTAGTGTTGGGATGAAGTAGGAAGGGGTGCTGGGGGCAGCTGTGGACTGCAGGGGAGTTAGATTGTGCCTGCCCTCTGTGCCCTCTGGCAGTGTGGTGGTACTTGGGGCAGGAGGGAATTGGGAAGCTGCTCCATGAGGTCTGTCCATGGATGGGGTCCCTGGAGAACCACCTGGTACAGTGGCTGCTGGCATCGTGATCAGAGCAGTGAGTGCCCTTCCTGGAGCAGCTCTGCCCACCCTGGGCTCCCCAGCCACAGGCACCTGGGGGCTGCTGTGTTGGTGCCTTCAGCCTGGGCTCTGTCCCTGTCTCTAGGGGGAAGGTGGTTATGGAAACTCAATCAACTGTTGCCATGACAGCCTGGAGCTGGGCTGGCTCCCGGCCGACAGCTCAATATCTCCTGCTCCCCTGGGACTGATGTCACCAGGATAAAGCACTTCCAGAGCAGGATCACAGGCAGCAGAGCTCTTTTACCCTGCTGCTGCAGGGAGATGGTCTTGGAAGCAGAGAGGAGGAGTGTGGCTACCTGATGATCCCTGTCCTCTGGGCGAGAGGAGGTCCTCAGCCTCCTTTGCCTCCCCACGAGCTGCACCTCTGGTCCCTGTTGCTGCAGTGACTGTCTCCATGGAGACTGGTCCAGCACAGCCACATCGTGGGGACCACGGAGGGGGAGGCCATGGGGAAGCTTCTCTGCTGAACAGGTTCTCCAAAGTGGAGCAGGCTGCTCAGGGAAGTGGTCGAGTCCCCATGCCTGGAGGGATGTTAAAGCCATCCAGATGTGGTGCTCAAGGTGTGGTGTAGCAGTGGCCCTGGCACAGTCAGGTGCCATGGGGCAGCTTCTCAAAGGGTTATCAAAGTCTGGAGCAGCCTGCCCAGGGAAGTGGTTGAATCCCTGTGCCTGGAGGTATTTAGAAACCATATAGATGTGGTGCTGAAGGATATGGTGCAGCAGTGGCCTTGGTAGAGGCAGGACTTGATGATCTGGATCCTATTCAACCACAGTGATTCTGTGAAGCATCCCCTCCCCACTGGGACATGCTGGCTCCCAGGGTGCTCTCTCAGCTCCCAGGGGAGTGTGAAAATTGAAAATCCCTCAAGTGGTGAATGTGTGGAGGAATCCCAAGAACACTAATTGGCTTCCCTCCCCCACCCAGTGCTTGTTGGCTTTCACTCCGTGTTGGTAATTGCTGCTCTGCACCTATTAAAAGGCATCTCAGGCTTCACAGGGGCTTGATTGCAAGTTAATTTTGCATATGTAGCTATTCTGGGGGCAGGGGAGTTGATTCAGCTCAGGGTGCTGGGTGCCAGATGGGCTTCCCATGGGTGTGAGGTGCAGCAGGGGCTGTGTCCTTACCAAGAGAGGCTTCTTCAAACAGAGCCCTACAAACGAGGCTGCAGGTCCTGTCAGTGTGGTTTGCTCTCCTCACTCACCTGGGGCAAGGCAGATGGATTTCAGGTGGGATACAGAGAAGCAGCCATGAGTGCAGATACCAGGGTGGCTTTGATTTTCAGTGGGAATCATGGAATGAGTTTGGTTGGAAAAGACCTCTGAGATGGAGTTCTTAGAAAGGTGAGATGGAATGAACTGAAGCTCGAGGAGGGCAGATTTAGACTGGAGATGAGGAAAGAATCCTTTGCAGTGAGGGTGGAGGAGACACTGGAGCAGGTTGTGGATGTCCCCTCCCTGGAGGTGTTCAAGGCCAGGCTGGATGAGACCTTGAGCAGCCTGTGGTGGTGGGAGGTGTCCCTGCCCAGGGCAGGGGGTTGGAAGTGGATGAGCTTGAAGCTCCCTTCCAACCCAACCCATTCTATGAACCTGTGAATCACTGAATCCCACCCCAAGCATGGAAGGGTTTGTGTTCTACCTGCTGCCAGCCTCCTGGAGTCCTGGGGAGGAACTCCACATCTGTGCCTGTCACTGCCCCTCTAAGTCTTCCCATAGGCTTCTCCAAATGCCAGCTTGCTTCAGAGGGATGCTGTCAGGTTGGGATTTCTGTGCTTGCAGAAGCAGATTTCCTCTTTCTGTGGCTGAGAAGCATCAAAGGGGAAGAGCTGCTGGGATTTTCCATTTGCCTTTCACTCCTCAGGCAGCTTTGTTTCCTCTTTGCCTTTCTATCAGGGAAAATAAAGCAGTGAGCTCTGTGTCCTTCCTCTTGGAGAGCAGCATTCCCAGGCATGAGCAGGATGCTGAGGCCTTTGGAGCTGCAATTTCCTTTGACAAACAAACTCCACATTGTTCCTGCTGGGGAATTTGCTTTAATTTGGTGGAAGTCTTTGATGCTGAGCTGCATCAAGAGTTGGAGTCAGCCTTCCTTAGGTGGAACTTTGTCTTCCTGAGTCACTTGGGGTTACATAGAAGTGACCAGCGTGGTGGGAGGGGTTGGTCACTGGTTCTTGGAGCATTCTGAATGCTTGTGCCATGTATTGAGATCCTCCTGGGGGTGAGTACATGGAGAAGAGTGTGGCCAGCAGGTCAAGGAAGGTTCCTCTCCCCTTCTGCTCTGCCCTGCTGAGACCACATCTGGAGTATTGGATCCAGTTCTGGGCTCCCCAATTCAAGAGGTTCAGAGAACTATTGGAGAGAGTCCAGTGGAGGCTATGAGGATGATGAAGGGACTTGAACATCTCTCCTGTGAGGAAAGCCTGAGAGACCTGGGGCTGTTGAGCCTGGAGAAGGCTAAGAGGGGATCTGAGCAGTGCCTGTAAATATCTGAGGAGTGGGTGTCAAGAAGGTGCCAGGCTCCTTTCAGTGCTGTCCTGTGACAGGACAAGAGGCAATGGACACAAACTGGAACCCAGGAGGTTCCACCTCAACATGAGGAGAAAGTTGTTTGGTGTGAGGGTGCTGGAGGCCTGGAGCAGGCTGCCCAGAGAGGTTGCAGAGTCCTGCTCTGGAGACTTTCAAGCCCCACCTGGGTGCATTCCTGTGTGACCTGCCCTGGGTGCCCCTGCTTTAGCAGGGAGGTTTGGACTGGCTGATCTCCAGAGGTCCCTTCCAGCCCCTACCATTCTGTGAGTCTGTCAGTGAGACCTGCACCCACCCGTGGAGAGATCCAGTCGTGATCCTTCCCCTGCCCAAAGCCATGAGCTGGCAGGGTAGCTGAGGCTGCTCAGCCCTCCTCCATGAAGGGCTGGATGCACTTCCCAGGGCAGGAGTCAGCCTCTGCCTGGGGCAGCAGCAGAGCACTTGGGACAGGCTGCATCCAGCACAGGGATCATGATTTTATTTGCCCTGCAGTTGCTCTGCTCCTGCCAAGGCTGTTACTGGAAGACAGTGTTTTTCCAGCCATGGTTGCCAAGCAGTGAGGTCCCATGATGAGCTTTATCTGCTCAGCTGGATCTGTAGGAAACAATACAGCCCCAGTGCAAAATGAGATGAAGAAGAATCAGTGGCTGTGCTGGGGCTGCCCTGCCTGCCAGACGTGGGGTAAGGTGATGCCAGGGGGAGGTTTCTCCTCCTCCACCCCTTGCAGGGCTTCTCTGCTCCTTGGGCTGGCAGGTGGGCTCCAGGGGTGAGTTAGTCCTGTGCTGTGGGGATGGAGCTTCTGCTAGCCCTGCAGTGGGGGGGTTAAGGTGCTTGGCTGCTGCTGCTGGAGGATCTGGGATCGTGGCAGGGGTTGCAGTCGTGCCAGGCAGACTGCAGGAGGAGCAGGATGAGGCTGTCCTTCAGAAATCTGCGTGGGATGGTCCTGTCTGGGCTGGTTGTGTGCTGGGAGAACCTTTGCCTTGCCCCTCAGCTGAAAAAGCTCCCGGGGGCAGACTGTTCAGAACCACTTCAAGTTTCTGTTGAAGGGCCCTTAGGGTCCCCAGTGCCTCGGGCAGGGGTCTGCGGAGCCTGGTGGGAGGGCAGGCACGAGCTGGCCCCTGGTGAGGAGGGGAAGGTTCCACACTGCCTCTGGGACTCTCTGGATGGTGACAGCACCTGGCTGGTTGCCTCCACACACAGCAAGCTCTCATGTCCCATCAGCCCCTGGCTGCTGGGTCCCATTGCTGCTGGTTTGAGATGGCTCTCTGGAGCAGCTCTTCATCTTCTCTCCTGCTCTGCCTGGCATCTCCTCTGGCACTCTGCACTTGTTGTTGTGCTCTCCCATCACAGTCTGCCAGAGTGGTTTGCCTCTTCCAGAAGGATTATCCCTTTGGCACCTTTGCACTGCCTGGTGGGAATCTGGGGGCTCTGGGGACCAGCAGAACAAACTGAGCCCCTGCCAGCAGTGTGTGCTCTGTGGCAGCAACCTCTGCCATCTGTCCCTTGCTGTTACCCTGAGGTCCAGGGGAGCCCTGCAGCCCCAGGCACCAGCAGGTGATGGGACTCCCACACCTCCACACCACCTCTGCAGAGGCTCCAGTTCCCATGGGAAAGATCCTCCACTGAGCAGGGTGAGAAGTGGGTTGCTGGGGATGTTTTCCATGGAAACTCTGGCACTTGAGTGTGAAATCTGTGTCCTTCTCAGGCTGCTGATGCAGTCACTTAGGCTGGTTGGAAGGTGCAATCCCAGCTGGCCAAGCCCAGCTTGTTGCTGAAGGTGGTTATTGGAAAGCTGTGCTGTGCCAGCCTGTTGCTGCAGGGAGGTGAGCAGCCTGAGCTGGGGCTGAAGCACAGCTCTGAGTCAGCTTTCCTGGAACCAGAGCTATTGGTGCTGCCTGTGCTAGGGGGCAGATTCAGATGTGGCTGCAGCAGTGTGAAAGGTGGCACTGCCCTCCATGGGAGCACAGGTTGGGTTGAGTCACCAGGACACCATGGATGGAGAGGGACAGTCACCAGCCATGCCAGGGTGTTTCCCAGGCTATGGCACTACCTCTGCCACAAAAAAGAGAGAGACACTTACCAGAGTGCTGTGCCAGGGAGGTGTCCCTGGATATTAGGAACTATTTCTTCACTGCTGAGTGATCAGGCATTGGAACAGGCTGCCCAGGGAGGGGGTGGAGTCCCCATAGAGTCATAGGATCAACCAGGTTGGAAGAGAGCTCCAAGCTCACCCAGCCCAACCTAGCACCCAGCCCTATCCAATCAACCAGACCATGGCACTAAGTGCCCCATTCAGGCTTGTCTTGAACACCTCCAAGGAGGGCAACTCCACCACCTCCCAAGGTGTGGCCATGGCACCTGGGGACATGGTTAGTGGCCACGGTGGTGTTGGGTTGATGATTGGACTCAATCTTGGAGGTCTTTTCCAAGCCAACCCTTCTCTGATTCCATATTGCATTGTCCATGTGCTGTAGCTGACATCTCCCTTCTCTCCTCCCCACTGAAGCCATTCCTGGGGCTGCTACAGTGTTGCTCCCTGCATCCTGTGCTGCTGCTCCTCGTCCCAGCCATAGCCTAGCTGGGAAAATCTGATTTCTAGTTAAAGCTTATTTTATGGAGGGTTTATCCTTATCTGGGCTTGTTGCATGCTTGCCCATCAGCTCCCATTCCCACAGCATGCCAGCACTGGGTTTTCCCAGCCTTCTGATTCTCCTGGGAACAATGGGCTGGACCCCTCTGTGGTTGGAAGGTGCCCAGCTCTGACTGCGAGTGGCACAAGGACCCACGTGTGTGTGAGACTCACGCAGCCCCAGCACCTCAGCCCTCTCTGGCTGCTGTGGGAATGCCTCAGCCCCGGGGGGGAGGCCAGGATGGAGCAGGGCTGGCCAAGCCCAGCTTACCTAAGGCGGCAGGAATGCCTGGCTCAGCCTGGCTCAGCAGGGCTCCTCGGCTCTGCTCCCGGTCCCAGGCAGCTGCGAGCCAGCCTTGTGCCCTCAGGCAGTGCCTGTGTTTGGGAAACTAGGACAGGGCCGAACCTCCCCAGGCTTTTGCCCTGCATGTGGCAAGGGACAGCCCCAAGATAGGACCTGCTGGTGCCTGTAGGTGGTGGGAAACCTCCCCAAAAAGCCTGCCTGGAGCAGGGTCTGCTCACCCCACTTGTGTTGCTCCCAGGGAGAAGGTGCCAGGCTCAGCGGGGCAAAGCTTCCCATGCAGAACTGACCTACAAACAGTCAGAGAATGGCTTGAGCTGGAAGGGATGAGCTTAAAGCTCATCCAGTTCCAACCCCCTGCCATGGGCAGGGACACCTCCCACTAGAGCAGGTTGCTCAAATCCTCATCCAGCCTGGTCTTCAATGCTTCCAGGGATGAGGTACCCACAACTTCTCTGGACAACCTGTTCCCGTGTCTCAGCACCCTCCCAGTGAACCATTCCCTCCTAATGTCCAACCTAACTCTCCCCTGCTCCAGTTTCAATCCATTCTCCCTTGTCCTATCACTACAAGCCCTTATAAAAAGTCCCTCTCTAGCTTTCCTGTAGCCCCCTTGAAGCAGCAGAGAGCTTCTCTAAGGTTTCCCCAGAGCCTCCTCCAGGTATCCCACCCATGCCATTTGTCTCACCACCCTCATAGTAAAGAGCTGTGGTCTCCACCATTCACTGCCTTCAGCACCAGGCTGCATTCTCAGTGCCACAAGCTTCCCAAGGGCTCTCTGGGGGTGAATTATTTAAGCCTCGCCGCGCTCCTTGGAGTAGAGGAGGGCACTGGGCTGCCGCTGCCTGACAATGGGAAGCAGGCATGGAAAGAGAGCACCAAAGAAAAGGGGGGGGAGGCTCCAGCCGGGATCGCTCAAGCTCTCTGCCTCACACCCTCTCATCCTTCCAGCTCTGCCTGTTTGCCTGCACAACAGCCGGAGGGAAACGCTGTAGCTGCTGCGGACCAAGGTTTGATCTTAATCAGCAGCCCGCAGCAGGCAGGACCTGTTGTGTCCGGCAGAGACAATGCGAGGAGGCTCCAGCGAGTGCCGCGCATGTAGATGAGGCTGGGGAAAAAAAAAAAAACCACCACAAACCAACCCAAACCCAAACCAGCCCCCTCCTGCCAGCGAAAAAAATAACGAGAGCAGCTGGAACCTAGCTGTGAGGGTACCCGGGAAGGAAAGGAGAGGCTGTGGCAAGGCTGGCAGAGGGCTGTGGGAGTCACCGGGAGCATCGCCGGCTCGGCACACACAGGCGCACTGCTCACACAGGCGCACACCCGGCAGCTCTTGGTGCAGCTCCTCCAGCTCTTTTGATTCACGAGGAAGGAAATAAGAACCTCCGAGGGCAGCAGAAGCAGCAGCTCCTGGGGAGATGTGCTGACAGAAAAAAAAAAATTAAAGAAAAAAATTAAAAATCGAGCGAGGAGTGGATCTCCGAGCTGGGTGGGTTTTTTTTTTTTTTCTTTTTGCTGCCTTGGGCTGGATCTGCTCCTAGAAAAGGGAGTGGTGGAGGGAGAGAAAGAAGGATGAGCAGCCCCTCCGTGCCCGGGAAGATGGAGGCAAAACCTTTGTTCAACGTGCAGAAGGCTCTGGTGCAGCCCGTGCAGATGTGCATGTTGGACATCCCCCTGAGCGTGCAGGACGATGATGTGAGTAGAAGGCGACCGAGCCGCCGGCCCGGGGGTGGGGTGGGTGTGCGAGGGGCAGAGAGAGGTGCCCTGACCCCACCCCGCTGCTCTCTGGGGCTGGTGAACTTCTGGTGAAGTTAAGGAAGGCTGCCAAGAGCTGGCACCGCCTTCAGAAGTGACTGTTTCCTCTTTCAGGCTGTGTGTTTTGAGGCAGACCGTGTCTGGCACTTGCCAAATCCAGGGCACCAAAACGAAAAGGAGGAGTCTGGGAGGGAGGGGGAAGCCTTCCTGGATGGGGAAGGGCTGGCGGTGTGGCTCGGTGCGGGAAGGAGCCTTTGCTGCCTGTGTCCTGGCTCTGCTGGGTGTGAAAGCCTGGGAGGCAATGGATGGGCTGCAGAGCTCAGCTCTGCCTCTCCTCGTTGGTTGCCCTGCCTGGTCTTGCCCATCCGTGTGGGCATCCATCCTGCTCTCTCGCTGCTGTGCTGCAGCTGTGACCCAGTGCAGGCTTTGCTCCATGATGCAAAAATTAGCATCGGTTGCAGCAGCGAGGAGCTGGCGTGCTGGAGTCAGGGGATTCCTGGCGAGGACCTTAACTCTGCCCCTGGCAGCAACGCACCGTCAGCCTGAGCGTGCAGGAAGGAAGCCTCTGGAGCACCCAAAATAAAGGCTTTCCAGAGCCTGGTGGGTGCTGAGTAGCCAGTGTCTTGCCTGTGCAGGGGCTCTGGGTGTGATCCAGGTGCTGGTAGGTAGAATTGGAGGCAAAACTTGCTTCGATTTTGGAGCAGGGAAAGCTCATCCCTTCTCTGTGTGTGTGTCCAGTGCTTGCAGTGGCACTGCAGGAGCCTGCACCTGGATTTTCTCCATGGCTAACAGCTGATGTGCCACAGACAGCGTTGCCTTCTCCTCCTCGTTATCCTGTGTGCTGCAAGGGGTGGAAAGACAGCACAGGAGCAGGGTCTCCTCCCCGGGAGAAAGGAGGACTCCTCCTGCAGGGTGCTATGTTGGATCTCAGCAGGGGTGGGAAGCCCCAGCTCAGCAGCCTGCAACTGTCTCTGCAGGGACCAGGGGACTTGCAGGGAGCTTCCTATATTTAGAAGCACCCCAGGGCTTCGCCGGGACCTGTGGTGTTGCTGCACTAATGAGGATGGATACCTGTGGCCACTGCGGAGCCGCTGGGGTGTGCGGGGGGTGGGAAACGCACCTCAAAAGCACCGCTGGGAAGGAGGAGAGGAGCCAGGCGTGGGGAGGCGGCTGGAGCAGGGACTGAAATGGCTGAGCCGGTGGCTGGATGCTTTATCCACCTTTAGCTTCGTGTTTTTAGCGGCAGGTTTCTCAAGGCTCACGCCAGGCAATGTCCTCGGCACTGCAACCTGCTGCTGGGCTTCCCTGCGACCCCCTGCTGCAGCCCTGGGGATCCTCGGGCTGTACCTGACCCAGGTGGAGGTTTCCCTCCCTGCAGAGGGGAAAGCCTGGGCTGGAGACCTGATAGAGGGACGCCCTGGCCTGGGTGGCTTGGAAATGACCTGCACTTGCTAAGCTCCTTCCCGGTTTGATGGCAGCAGAACAAAATGCTTTGTAAGGTGGCTGAGCCCTGGGTTTGGGAGGGGAAGGAGGAGTTTTTGGTTGGTTGGGTTTTTAACAATTCCTGCTCACCCTTTGACAGCTGCTGGGTCACAGCAAGTGCTGGGTCACAGCCAGTGCTGGGAGCTGGGTCACAGCCAGGCACTGGTCCCCAGTGTGGTGCACTGGGGCGTCCCCAGCTGTGGGGTCAGCGCTGGGGCGGCAGCTCCATTGTGCAGGGCAGGCAGGGTTAGTCCTTTCCCGTGGAGACTCCAACTGCCACGAGGTCAGGCTGGCCCCCAGCACCCCTCACTGGCACTGAACTCAAGGCTCTGCAGGTGCACAGGGTGCATTTCCCAGCTGTGAGCACCCATCCCAGCTCAGGGCTCCGCTGGTGCTTTTGTCCTCTCCCTTCTCTGGCGTTGGGCAGAGCAGGATGGGACCTCCCTAGAGTGGGCATTGTCTGGCAGCAGCTGTGAGCAGGAGGTGAGTTAGGGGCTGCTCTGCTTCTGTGTGCTCGAGCACCTCTGCTTCAAGGCTGAGGATCTCCACTTGGTTTTCCATTCCTGGAAAGCGGGGGCGTAGTGGCTCCGGTGGCCCCACCAAGCTGGCACCTCCCTCTGCTGCAAAGCTGCAGCCAGTGGGGAAATCCCCGGCGGCATTTCTGTCTGTGGAGTGATGGGGAAACTCCTCTTGCACAGCTGAAAAGATTCCCCCCAGACAGGCAGGGGCTGGTGTCTCACACCCACTCGTGTGCAGGTTCCTGCTCATCTCCACACCATCGCTTCTGCCGCTCTGCGTGGGCATGGCAGAGGGAGTCAGGCTGGCATTTCCCCCTCCTCTCCAGGGCTCTCAGGCTCAGGAATTGCCTTTTTCTTTCTGGAGATGGCACAGGCAGGTTGGGAGAAGTTTAGGAGCTGAGTTGGATGCTGATGGCCAAAGGAAGCTCTGCCGAGGGATGGGGGACCAGGAATTGATGCGTGTGGGGGGTGCTAACAAGCAGCCAAACCCTGCCCAGGAGCCTTCTCTCCTCAGGACCCAGTTTGGGTTTGGTGGGTGAGGTGTCAGAGGAGTGTTGTCAGAAGGGGTGAGGCAAAGCCAAAAGCTGTGGGGGCAGAGCTGTGCTGTGCTGCCTCCCTGACTGCTCCTGGCAGGTGCTTTGCTGTGGCCACAGGAGCATCTGGGCACCTTAGTGTGTGCTGCTGAGACCTGGCATGCCTGGGCTGCTGTCCACTCCGTGCCTCCCCAGAGGACAAATGCTGTCACCTCTCTGGCCTCAGCACACAAGGCACTGTGTGGAAATAACCTCTGTGGAGCTCTCCTGTTCATCAGTCTCCATCAGCAGTTGGACTACAGCTGTGGGAAGGCCTGGCTCTAGAAATGGCTTTCCTCATGCTGCAGATCCACCCACTGAGCACACAGCTGCTCCCCTCCAGGCTGGCTCCCCAGAGGAGCAGGGCTTTGGCCTCAAAAAGGAACACAGGAGCCAGGCAAAGCCCAGACTGGGGCAACCCACAGAGACCTGAGCCCCACAGCTCGAGGCTGTTCTCCCCACAGAGCAGCTCTGTTGGGTTGACTTCTGATGCTCCTGTGTTTGGGAACTGCCCTGCCCCAGCATGGAGCAGGGCTCCTCTGGAGGGCATTTCACCAGCAGGCAGTGGACCACTGGAGGTGATGGAGAGACCATGTTCAGTGGGTGTTCAGCTGGAAGGGGAACATCCTCCCTGCCTACCTGTGCCCTGGTGGTGTGAGTTGAGCAGAGGCTCATTTCTGTCTCCCTCACCACTTTCTGATGGGGCTCTCAATCCCTTTCATAATTCACCCACAGCAGTTGCAAAACTTCCCAGGGTGCTTCTATTGCTGCTCTGGGGAGAGATTTCCAAAGCTTTGTTAATGAAAGAGCAACAGTTGCTGTGCCTGGGAAATGAGGAAACCCATGGTGGGGCTGTTGCAAGTGCTACAACAGCTGCTTGTGGCACCTGGGGCAGCCCCTGGAGATGGTGGAGCTTTGTGGCAGGCTGGTTTGTCAGATTAACTGTCCTCCAGGAAGGACACTGAAGGGCTGGAGTGTGCCCAGAGAAGGGCAACAAAGCTGGGGAAGGGTCTGGAGATCAGGGCTGGGGAGGAGCAGCTGAGGGAGCTGGGGGGAGGTTAGCTTGGAGAAAAGGAGGCTGAAGGCAGAGCTCATTGCTCTCTGCAGCTCCCTGAGAGGAGGTTGCAGTGAGTGGGGTTGGTCTCTTCTCTCTAGTATCAGGTGATAGGAGATGGCCTGAAATTGTGCCAGGGAGGGTTTAGGTTGGATGTGAACAATTTCTTCCCCAAAAGGGTTGTCAAGACTTGGCCCAGGCTGCCCAGGGAGGTGGTGGAGTCCCCATCCGTGGAGGTGTTCAAGAAAGGTGTGGCCATGGCACTTTGGGACATGGTTTAGTGCCCATGGTGGTGTTGGGTTGCTGGTTGGACTCAATGATCCTGGAGGTCTTTTCCACCTCAAACCATTCTGTGATTCTCTATCTGCTGCCTGTGAGTGGGAGCTGCAGGACTGGCAGGGACCAGTGAGCTGGTGCCCTAGGGTGCTGGGCACTGCTGGACCTGGGGAGTTGTTCCACTCCTGGTTGTGTACCCCAGGCCATGCCAGGCTAATGCCATGCATGACCCAGCCCTGTGAAAATTACATCCTTGACATGGGGAGAAGCTTCTTTGGTGTGAGGGTGCTGGAGCCCTGGAGCAGGCTGCCCAGAGAGGTTGTGGAGTCTCCTGCTCTGGAGACTTTCAAGCCCCACCTGGATGCATTCCTGTGTGACCTGCCCTGGGTGACTCTGCTTTAGCAGGGAGGTTTGGACTGGATGACCTCCAGAGGTCCCTTCCAACCCCTACCCAATAAATGGGCAGTCAGAGGGGAGTGCAGCTCAGCCCTTGGGCTCCTCCAGCTCTGCAGTGTCCGAGCTGGACACTCAACACAGCTCTGGAGTGAGGAGAGAAATGATCTGGGGAAATTCTCAGTGTCCTGCTCAGACACCTGGCATCCTCCAGAGCCTGTCCTGGACATCTCTCCATCTTCACCTCCTCCTTTTCTCCTCTGTGACATCCTAATAAGTGCAGGGGGGTTGACTTCAAAGTGGTTTGCAAATATTTTCCACTCCAGTGGGCTAATTAGTTAAATTACATTTCACATGCTAATTTATTCCTATAATATAATGATTTTTTTTTTTCTCCCTGTGTCCTGGAATAGTGGAGAAGATAAAAGCTTGGTTTGACCTTAAAGCCAGGCTCAGAGGAGCTGTTGGTGGGAACAAATGATTAGTGCCCAGGTTTGCTGTGGCACAGACTGAATTCCCTGCTGCATTTCAGACCTCCTTCAGCTGAGCTTTGAGTGCCTGCAGCCTGGGTCTGGTGGGTGAAATGTTGTCCTCTGGCACACAGAAGAGAAGAAAGGCTCAGATCAGCAGTAAGGAGCTCCTAATCCCTGTCTGCAGCACCACTGTCACCTCGGAGTGCTGTCACTTGGCAGCTAATCGATCCTCCTGGGAGTGGGACTGGTGCTGCATCCTGTGCCCCAGGGAGTGAGGGGCTCAGAGGGCACCAGAGCTGGCTTGGGATTCAGTGTGGCACTCGAGGATCGTGCCCCTCAAGGCTGAACCCCCCAAACTAGGAGGTAGATGTTTCCTCCCTGCCGGGTCAGAGGGGCTCAGCTCCCTCCCTGGGGGCTGCCCGGCTGCAGCAGGTGGCTGTGGGCGCTGGGCTCAGCTGGTGAGGGGGTGGGTGGCACGGGGTGAAACCTTCTTGTCTGGCTGGCAGCTGAGCTCTGCAGAGGCTGAGAGGCTCAGCACATCCTGCAGCCCCAGCAGCATCCCTCGGGGTGTGTGTGGAGGGTGCCAAAGTTTCCTCCAGCAGCCAAGCAGGGCTGGGAGCTTGGTGCTTGGCACGGAGCAGAGGCTGAGGCTGTGCAGCAAGCGCTGGGGTGAAGCTACAGCCAGCCTCAGCCTGAGTCAGACTCTGCTGTGCTTCTGTCCAAGGCTGTTTCTGTTCCTCTGCCTGCCTCTGCTAGATGTTATTGAGGAGGGAGGAGCTGAAAATGAGCGCTGGGACTGCTTCCTGCCCACGACTGCAGTCAGAAGCAACAAATCCATCCCTGCCTCTGACCAGGCTCCTTTTCCCGTGGCAGAATGGCTGCTTTGAGACCTCCCAGGCTGAATTTTCATCCATAACAGCAGAAATTCAGGAGCGTGCTTGCCTGTTCTGGGAATTGCCCTGGCAAGGCTGAGGAGCCCATCCAATGCCTTGAGTCCTGTCTGGGGCAGCTTCGAGGCTGTCTGCTCCCTCAGGGATGCTGCGGGGTCCCAGGGCAGCATCTGCAAGCTCTCTGCTGTGCCCTTAGCTCTGGCTTTAGTGGGGGTTATTTTGCCTTGGTGGGCACAGGGCAGCATCTGCAAGCCCTCTGCTCTGGCTTTAGGGGGTTTATTTGCCTAGGTGGTTAACCACTGCTAACCACCTAGGAGCTGTGGACATGCAAGGCTTTGGCTCTCTCTGGTGTAGCTTTGGCTGGCTGATGGCACAGGCAGTGTCTTTGTGAGTGGCTGTCCCAGCAGCTTGTTTTTTTCTGGGGGGTGGGCATCTGTGCTGGTTTCCAGCCCTTGGTAAGGCTTCAAAGTGGGAATGGTTGATGTGGTAGCTGAGTGTTTGCATTGGCATGAAGAGGTGGGAAAAGGGTCACTGCTTGCTGCTGCTGCTGCTGTGCTTGATTCACTGCTACTAAAGAGAGGTGGAGGAACCTCCACCTCTGGAGTCAGTCAGAGCCCAGCTGGACACCATCCTGTGCTGCCTGCTCTGGCAGGTGTTTGGGCTACAATTCCAACCTGGCACTGTGATTTTTGGTGCCATTACCACCTGTCTGTAGCTAAGGACATGAATTGATGCTGAAGGTGACATCCCAGAGCATTTCTCTGGGGCTTTGCTCTTTCTTCCCATTGCTCAGCACCATCTTCCCTGTTGGAAGTCTGAGGGCAATGTGAGAACTTCCTCCTCTTGCAGCTTCCACTCTGCAGATGCCTCTGTCCCAGGCACAGCCTCTTGCACTTTGCCTTTCCCAGGTGAAAAGGAAACTCTGAGCTTCCAGCTCCCATCCTGCTGGTGCCACGGGGACCCTCCAACCCAGCCCAGCATTTTTCACCGCTCTGGGCACTGCCACAGCAGATGCTGCATGGTCAGGTCCTGGTGCCCACATGCTGCTGGTGGTACTTGGCTCCATCCCCGCACCCTGGGCACCCTTGTGAATGGCAGATTGGCAGTGGAGCAGCTGCCTCACGATGGTTTGGCTCAGTGAGGACCTGTCAGTGCAATTTGCTGTCACCTGTCAGCGTTGCATCGGGGCTCAGAGCCGTGCCTGCAGAAGCAGCTGTCACAGAACAGCTGGCACAAGGCCAGTCCAGTTTACAGGCAATCAAAGGTGGGTTGTGATGCCCAGTTGGGGTCTTTGCCAAGAGCACAGGGGCACTTTGGCCCTGGCTCTCCTGCCCTCCCTAAGAGGGAGTTGGTAGGTGTGGGCATCTCCCAGTGTGCCCCCAGTATCAGGTGATGGAGCAAGAGGAAATGCTCTGAAATTGCACCAGGGCCAGGAGCTTTAGGTTGGATGGTAGGAAAAGTTTTCTTTCCTGCCAGAGTGGTCAGGCATTGGCACAGGCTGCCCAGGGAGGTGGTGGAGTCCCCAGCCCTGGAGGTGTTCAAGAAACCTGTGGCCATAGCACCTGGGACATGGTGTAGTGGCCATGGTGGGGCTGGGTTGATGGTTGGACTGGATGAGCTTAGAGGTCTCTTCCAAGCAGGCACTTCTGTGATTCTCTAAGGACTGGCTCCATCTCACCCTGAGGAACTCCCAGCAGAGCCTCTGGGCAGACCTGGAGCTGTTTGCTCCATCACATGGTGCTGCCATGCAGAGCAGCCAGGCTGGCTGCTGCCTCAGCCCTGCCAGCACTTGTGACCTGTGGTGGTTTGCACTGCTGCCTGCTGCAGTCATGTGCTCGGGGGCTGGGCAGGGGAGCAGAGAGCTGGGGCAGCCTCTGCACCCTGCTCTTGTCACCCACAGCTCCCAGGTGTTGCCTCCACGCAGCTGCTGGTCATGAGCAGCATCTCAGGTGCTCCTCTTCCTCTCTGCCTCTATGGTAAGAAACTTCCTCTCTCTTCAAGTGGAGTCTTGACTTGATGTACCCCAAGGGCTGCTTCTCCCCACAGGATGCTTTGTTGATTCTCCTGTGTGATCTGATGTGCAGGCTCCTGCAGGCATCAGCTCTGTGCTGTGCCCTGGCTTCTCTGAGCTCCTGTTGGGGTTGTCCCTGGGTGTGCTGGGGATGTGGCAGCTCTCAGTGGCTGGACACCAGCTCTCTGGTGGGGAATCCCCAGTCCTGCCCTGCTGGCAGCTGCCTTTGTGGGTTGGGGCTCAGGGCTGTGATAACCAGGAGGTATTGAAGAGCTGTTTGGGATGTGCTGGGTGACAATCTTGGTGGTGTCTGGCTGTGGCCTGGGTGACAGAGAAACAAAGCTGGTGACCCAAAACAAGGGGCCTCCCTCTTCTGCTTGCCAGGAAAGAGCACCCAAAAAAACCCCATCTTAAAAGAACCTCTTTCTGCCCATCCTTTTCTTCTCCCCCTGGGTCTGGGGTTTTTCCTTTCATCACAGTTCCCTCCCCAGCACTTCTGCTTCCCATGCTGGAGACCAAATACAAGTTAGGATCTGCAACCCAGTGAGGAAGGAGGGGAAAAGTGGTTTGTGGTGGCAGCCCCTAGGCTGACCGACCAGAGCAGCTGGGAGGAGGCAGGGCTGGGGGCTCTGAGGAGTTGTGCTGAGACTGGGGGAGGCAGGCTGGGGGCAGCTGTTCCAGTGATGAGGGATGTGGCAGTGTCATGGTTGTGAGTCAGGGAGCCCCTGATCAGGGGGGTCCCTCCTGCCCAGGCAGCCCTTTGAGCTGGCTGGAGCCAGGAAATGGAGATTAATCCCTTCCCACCCTGCTGTGTGCAGAGCAAGAGGGAATCAAAAGCAGCTGAAAATCCTGGATTTCCCTTTCTGTTTGATGGAGGAATGAGGGAAACACAGGGGAGGAGGTGGACAAGCTGTGAGGATGCAGCTCCACCTTTCCCCACTGCACAGGGCTCGGTGAGCTGTCAGCCTGACACCACCACGGCACTGAGCCACAGCCACACGTTTGTGGAACACCCCCAGGGATGGGGACTCCACCACCTCCCTGGGCAGCCTCTTCCAATCCCTGACCACTCTGGCAGGAAAGAAATCGTTCCTAATATCCAACCTAACCCTCCTCTGGTGTGACTTGAGGCCATCTCCTCTTCTCCTATCACTTGATACTAGGGAGCAGACCCCAACCCCACCTCACTCCAACCTCTTCTCAGGGAGCTGTAGAGAGCAATGAGCTCTGCCCTCAGCCTCCTCTTCTCCAGAGTGAACACCCCCAACTCCCTCAGCTGCTCCTCAGCTGTTCTCCAGACCCTTCCCCAGTTTTGTTGCCCTTCTCTGGCCACACTCCAGCCCCTCAAAGCCCTTCTTGGAGTGAGGAGCCCAGAACTGAACCCACTACTCGAGGTGCAGCCTCACCAGTGTCCTGCAGCCCTCCTGCTGCAGGCGAGCTGAGGTAGAGAGAACTCTGCAGAAGGTGAATTTCTGCTGGGGCTCTGAGCTGGGAAGGGGAAAAGGGAAGCTCTCTGAGGGTTGGGCTTTGCACAAAGGTGACTCAGTGCATGCCCAGGGTGACATAGCACCTGAGTTACACACCCACAGGTCATGGAAACACTGACAGGACTGCAAACAGCAGTGGGGGATGAACCAACACTGCCTCCCAAGTGCTCACTTCGAATTTATTTGGGTAGATTTCATTCCACACTGGCACAGGTTGCCCAGGGAGGTTGTGGAGCACAGAGAGAGAGGGTGGTGAGACACTGGCACAGGTTGCCCAGGGAGGTTGTGGAGCACAGAGAGGGAGGGTGGTGAGACACTGGCACAGGTTGCCCAGGGAGGTTGTGGAGCACAGAAGCACCGAATGTGATCTTTGATCACATTCGGTGCTTCTGTGCTCCACAACCTCCCTGGAGGTGTTCAGAACCAGGCTGGATGAGGTCTTGACCAACCTGGGCTGGTGGGAGGTGTCCCTGCCCATGGCATGGTGGGGTTGAAACTGGATGATCTTTAAGGTCCCTTCCAACCCAACCCATCCTGTGCTTCCCTAAGATGCTGCAGGATGTCTGAGTGAAGCTGGGCGAGACCCTCAGGGAGCAGCTCCCATCACAGCCCCTCTGGCCCTTAACCCTGCTGGGGAAGCTCAGCTCTGGCTTCTTTGCAATTAGGGAGGGCAGAAAATGGTTCAAATCTAATTTCCTCCCCAGATCAGGCTGATGCTGCCAGGGTGTCTGTTTGCCTGTGCCCTCTCTCCCCAAATGACTCCTGGACCTGCTGGCCTGCTTGACGGAAATTTGGCTGAGAGCTCTCAGCTAATTAAGTCTGTGCAATTACAACGAGCTGAGATGGCTGAGAGGAGGAAAAGAATCTTGTAAATGCCCCAGAACATCTGCAGCAGGAGTTCCTGTGTTGTCAGACACCAGAACATCCACGTGGGAGATGCTTCGTGCAAACACTTCAACCACAAAGACATTTTCAGTCTCGGGTTGTACATTTTTAGGCACCAGAGATGAGCTGGAGACACAAAACCATAGGAAATGGCACTAAATTCAGGGCTCCTGGGGGGGCCCCTTTTTTTATTTGGGTGAAAAGTGAAATTCTTCAGCACTCAACACGATGCCTGGAGCCAGGTTATGGAGACCTCATTGCTCTCTACAGATTGCTGAGAGGAGGTTGGAGCCAAGTGGGGTTGGTCTCTTCCTCCTAGTAACAAGTGATAGGATGAGAGGACCTGGCCTCAGGCTGCACCAGGGGAGGTGCAGGTTGGGCATTAGAAGAAACTTTTTCACTTGAAGGCTGATGCCACTTTGGTGTGCTGCTAGACTTTGTTTCACGTGGTTTAAACTGGGGATTAGGAAGAAATGGAGACCCTGGAACAGGTTGCCCATGGAGGTGGTGGAAGCCTCATCCCTGGCCAGGTTTAAGGCCAGGCTGGATGAGGCTCTGGACAGTCTGATCTAGTGTGAGGTGTCCCTGCCCATGGCAGGGGGGGTGGAACTGGATGCTCCTTGTGGTCCCTGCCAGCCCTGACTGATTCTGTGAAATTTGTAACAGTGGGGATGGGGAGACACTGGCACAGGCTGCCCAGGGAGGTTGTGGATGCCCCCTTCCTGGAGGGGTTCAAGGAGTAGCTTGGATGAGGCTTTGAGCAACCTGGGCTAGTGGAAAGTGTCCCTGCCCATGGCAGGAGGGTAGAGCTGGATGATGCTCAAGGTCCCTTCCAACCCAACTCATTCAGTGAGTCAAACACTGGCACAGGCTGCCCAGGGAGGTGGCTGAGTCCCCATCCCCAGAGCTGCAGAGGTGTGGTGCTGTGAGCCATGCTTTATACAGAACCACACAATGAAGCAGGTTGGAAAAGACCTCTGGGATCATTGAGTCCATCCTATCAGNGGGCACACTGCTGGCTCACATTCAGTTGCCTGTCACCAGTACTCTCAGCTCCCTCTCTGCCTGGCTGCCCCAGGCAAACAGAGCTAGAGAATGGTTGGACTGGATGACCTTAAAGGTCTTTTCCAATCAAAACAGTCCTGGAGCTGGAGGTAGGAAGCCAGGAGGGGTCAGCGGCGCTGCGGCTCTGACTCAGCTACAGCCACTAAGCTTGTTGACATTCGTGCCGCTGTAACCAAGAGATAAACCTGGCCCTCGGCCACCAGTGTACAGTATTGTTTGGAAGAACTTTTGGCTCCTCCGTGCCAAAAACTCTCACAACAAAAGGAGTTCAGCGAGGCACTGCGAGAGGCTCTGGAACAACTTCCCCCTCCCGAAACAATGCGGAGCGGAAACCTTTTCAAGTGGTCATTGCTGAAGGGAAAACGATTTGGGGGTTTATCTTTTTTAAACATCCTTTGTCTGGGGGTCTAACAATACCTGGGAATGCTGAGAGACTCCTGCAATCCCTAATGGACTTTTCCAGCCTGTTTCACCTCTGCAGTACCCAGCTCGGGGCTGGCTGTTGCTGCTTTCTCCTGCCAGCCTCTTTCGCTGGCTCTCCTGTGGCCACCAAGTGCTGACTCAGGCAGTGAAAGCAGAATATTTTCGTGTCCACTCACTGCAGCCCAGCCCAGCCCAGCCCGGGGTGAATTTGGCCTGAATGGCTTGGCAGGGGCTGCAGGGTGTCAGCAAGCATCGGGCATGCTGGCTGCTGGTCCAGCTGCTGGATGTCTCCCACCAGGCTCCTCCTGCAGCTCCTCTGCCTCAGCCCTGCGGCTGCTGCAGCCCTCTGGCTCCTCTCTCCTCGGCTCACTTTCAATCCCATCAGCTCTTTGCCGTGCCAGAGCCTGGCTCCAGGGTTTCACTCCTCACTCCCAATCAAGTCAGCTTTCCTGTGGCTCTCAGAGTGGCTTTCCGACCTGTCCAGGGGGTTGATGGATGCTTTCCCTGACGGTCCTGCAGCCAAAGGAGACACAGGACCATTGTTGGGACATCCTTTGCCATGTCCCTCATTAAGGGGCTTGGTTCCTGTTTAAATGGATTTCTTATTTTAAGTGGCCTTGGGTGTTTATTTGTGGTGTCAGTGTTATGTGTGTGGCAGAACTTCCCTATGGCTTCATTCTTGCCATGGTCTGGGCCTTTAAATCTCTTGTGCTGGTGCAGGTGGTGCTGGTGGCTGCAGCAGCACAGCCCTGCGTGGCCAGGCAAGGCATGAGTGGGAGCAGGGCTGTGGAGGGGGCTGGGGTAAGGGAGTCCCTGTCCTTGGAGGTGTTCAAGAAGCATGTGGCACTGTGGGATGTGGTTTAAAGGCCATGGGTTGGGAGTTGGATTTGGTGATCTTGGAGCTCTTGTCAAACATAAACAGTTCCGTGGTGGTGATGATGATGGCAGGCACTCTGCAGAGCAAAATTCCTTTGCTATCCACTGGGATTTCTCTGTGGATCACTCACCAGAGCCTCATGTTTCTGAGTTCTCCTTTTACACAACTCAGCTGAAGATGTCATTTGGGCTGGTTGCTGTTGGTGGGAAAGGCAGCACCTGCCCTTGGACGTTTGGAAGGTGAACAGAGTCAGACTTTTCCTGCTGCTGTTCTTCCACCCAGGCTCGTGAGCACTTGCTGCTGTCCAGGTGATTTGGAAGGAGGTCTGGGGAGGGATGAGGCTGCTCAGCCCTGCACAAGCATCCCAAAGCCATGAGGATTGGTGATGCTGCTCCCTGGGCAGCCACCAGCCAGTGCATATTTCTTTTGTCCTCTGGAGCAGTGTTTTGAACTCAGCTGTTTCTTGCTCCCAGTCTGGCCCCAGTAGCATGCTACAAAAGTGCTGGAGGGAGGAACAACCACGTGCAGAGAAAATCCAGCAGGGAACTTCCCTCACCAAAGGCTGTAATGAGGGCAGTAAATCTGTGCTATTAAATTCCTTGATAGGTTGAGTTTCTCGTGGGAAGTGATGCAGATGGGGGGCAGATGAACTTTCCTTTGCCCATCTGTGTAAGCCCCAGGGTAGGGCAGGGGCTGGCAGCACTTGGGGGTGGCCTCCAGGAAGTGAGGGGCAGGGGGTGCTACCCTGGGTGTGGGGAAGTGACTCCAGCTGTTGGGAGACTTGTTGGGGGACCCTGCAAGGCTCAGGGTGCTCTGCCAATGGAAGTGCCACTGCTGGACCGTGCCCAGCACCAGCCATGTGTTTCCAATCTGCCATGAAACCTCTCTGGGTCGTTTGTTTTGTTCTGCTAGATGAGAAGGGCTGCTTGGGTTTCAGAAAGGAGTTTCCCCTCCCTTCAGGGGCTACACCCATCCCCTTCTTTCCCTGCCAGTTTTTTTTTTTTGTTTTTTTTTTTGTGGCCTCATAACCTTTCTTCTCTTCCCTCCCAGCGATTTCTCTTTTCAAAGCATCACAGAATGGTTTGGATTGGAAAATAGCTCCAAGATCATCCAGCCCAACCATCAACCCACCCCCACCATGGCCACTAAACCATGGCCCCACGTGCCATGGCCAAAGGTTTCTTGAACACCTCCAGGGATGGGGACTCCACCACCCTCCCCTGGGCAGCCTGTGCCAATCCCTGACTGCTCTGGCAGNATCACCCAACGTGATCTTTGATCACGTTGGGTGATTCTGTGCTCCACAACCTCCCTGGGCAGCCTGTGCCAGTGTCTCACCACCCTCAACCTGTGCCAGTGTCTCACCACCCTCAACCTGTGCCAGAGTCTCACCACCCTCACTGCAAACAACTTCCTCCTAACATCCACTTTCAATCTCTCCTCTGCCACTTCAAACCCATTGCCCCTCGTCCTGTCACTGCAATGCCTTAAGGCTTGTTGGAAGCTGACCTGTCTCTGAGCACCTTGGAGGCTCAAACTCCTGCACTGTGCACCAAGCAAGACAGAAAAAAATGTTTTTTCTGAGTTTTTTGTTTTTTTTTTTTTTTTTCCCTTCCCTTTTGGTTCCCAGCAGCTCAGGTTGTGTTTTGTTAAAAGAGCTGGCACAAACGTTCTGGCAGCAAGGTGATAGGGAGGTAAAAGCTGCCTTTAAGGACAGCCAGCTCAAGAAATAACAGTCTCTAGCAGAGGAGCTGTGGTGTGTCTGCAGCCTGTCAGCCCACAGCAGCCTAATGCCTGCTGACCTCTGCACTCCCGGGAATGCTGGCAGCCAGCAGCACCCCGGGAAGGAACAGCTCTGACCCAGAGCTGCAGCTCCCTCTCCCTGTGGGATGCTCTGGGGCAAAACCTGCTGAGTGTTTTGTGGTCCTCTTGGAAAGGGGAGCTCTACAGGAGTGTGGCCAGCAGGTCAGGGGAGGTTCTCCTCCTCTGCTCCTAGTGAGGCCACAGCTGGAGTGCTGGGACCAGTTCTGGGCTCCCCAGCTCGAGAGAGGCAGGGAAGTGCTGGGGAGAGGCCAGAGGAGGCTGCAAAGATGCTGAGGGGCCTGGAGCAGCTCTGTGAGGAGCAAAGGCTGAGAGCCCTGGGGCTGAGAGCCTGCAGAAGAGCAGCCCCAGAGGGCAGCTGAGCAATGCTCAGCAAGAGTTAAAGGGTGGGGGGCAAGAGGCTGAGGCCAGGCTCTTGGCAGTGGTGCCCAGGTACAGGCCAAGGGGCAATGGGCACAAACTGGTAGCCAAGAGGTTCCATCTGACCAGGAGGAGAAAGTTGTTTGTTGTGAGGGTGCTGGAGGCCTGGAGCAGGCTGCCCAGAGAGGCTGTGGAGTCTCCTTGTGTGGAGAGGTCCCAGCCCCAGCTGGGCACTGTGCTGCTGGGCAAGCTGCTGTTGAGCAGGGGGTTGGAGTGGATGGTCCCCAGAGGTCCCTTCCAACCTCACCATCCCATGGTTCTGTGTCCCTGCTGCCTGTGACTTTCTGGACACATTTTAACATTAGTGGCTTTATTTTGCCTCTTACTTCTCTGAGTATTTTCACCCCAAAGGGCTGAGCAGCATCTTGCTGTGAAGGGCTCCAGGTGCCTGTCCCCAGAGATGCTCACACAGAGCATGCTGTGCTCACTTGTTTCTTAGCAGGTGGATTGATTTCCTCCCCACCCCCCTCATGTTGTCCTTTCCTGCTGGGTTTTGAGAGGTCAGCAAGCTTGAAAAGCAGAGGTTTGGGTCCTCATTTGCTGCCCTAGTGGAAGATGCTCAAATACTGTGACCAAGCTGATGACATCGAAGGTAGGAGTGAGGAGAAACATTCCTGCAACCCCTTGAGTCTCCAAGGCTTGTGGCATTTGCCATTGCTGAGCTTCAGGAGCCTGCAGTCTCTGCAGGAGCTGCTGTAGCCCAGCTGTGTGCAGGGGCTGCAGGAAATGAGACCCAGGATGGCTGATGGAGACTTTTAGATCCCAGCTGCCCAGGGATTTGGTTGTGCTTCCTCTGCCAGGAAGCTGGCAGGAATTATGAGCTTGCCTTTGCTGTGTTAGGTGTTTGGTGTGCTTTGGAGAGGCTGGAGGAGAGCTGTGTTCCTGGATTAACACAGAGCTTAGTCGGTAGCTGGCCATGGGGGGGCTGTGGGGAGGAGGAGGAATAGGAGGAGGGTGGGTGGTGGTGGTTGTTGTAGCTGGAGAACAGGTACCACCAGCAGAAGGGACACAAAGTGCAGCAGAGCCTGAGTCAGCCTTCTTCCAGCCAGCACAAAGAGTTCACAGTGCCTGATCCATCAGGAAAGGATCCCAAGAAACACCCAAAACCCGGAGGCAGAGTGACTGATCCAACTGCCCTGGATCTGAAGGAACTTGCCAGAGACTCTCCTAAACTCCAGGCTTGCTGTAAGCCGTGGCAAGTGCTGTGTGACTCAGCCCTGAGCTCAGTGAAACAGGGGCTCTGGTCGTGTGTGTGTGAGAGGATTGGCTCTGGGGGGGCACTGAGGGCTGGCAGGGACCTGCTGCTCCCCCAGATTTTGGGAGCAGCTGCTCTGATCTGACACCTCCATGCAGACTGCACCGAGTGGAGCTGTGGCAGCCTTTCCCTTCTTGCACAAGCTGGGAGGGTTGTGTTGTATTTTTCCCCCTCCTCATCCCAAAGCAGAAACAACAACAATAATAATTAATTATCATTAATATTCCTGTTAATTGTTGTCAAATCATCTTCCAGCTGAGCCTGGGCAGTGCAAAGCCTTTAGAATCTGAATGTCCAGAAAGTTTTGGTTTAGGGCTGAGCGTGAGCATAGCAAACAGCCTGACTGTTAGCTACTAACCCTTTCCTCTCAGTAGTGCCTTTCCTCCACATCCCTTACAAACAGGAAAGGGCTTCCCCAGCCCCTACAATAGGAGGAAGTGTTCTCGTCTCCATTTTCCAGCCTGCCACAGAGCACTGCAGGGATTTGCTGGACGTGCCCTGTGAGCTGATGCCAGAGGCTGGCTACTGTTGCAGCTCCCACAGAAAGCAGCCCAGTTCCCAGCAGAGCATGAACCTCAGCACAGGAATCTCCATCTAGGCATGAGGATTGTAGTGAGCTTGCAGTGATAGGATGAGAGGGAATGGATTGAAGCATGAGAAAGGTTGATTTGGAGTGGATATTAGCAAGAAGTTCTTTACAGTGAGGGTGCTGAGACACTGGCACAGGTTGCCCAGGGTGGTTGTGGATGCTCTCTCTGGAGGTGTTTAAGGCCAGGTTGGATGTGAGGCCTTGAGCAACCTGGGGTTGTCTCTGCCTGTGGCAGGGGGATTGGAACTGGATGAGCTTCAAGATCCTTTCCAACCCAAACTCTTCTACTAATCTATGAGGAGGAGTTCTTTACGTTGAGGGTGGGGGGCACTGGGGCAGGCTGTCCAGAGTGGTGCTGGAGTCTCCATCTCCAGAGTCCTTCAAAACCCACCTGGCTGCTGTCCTGTGCAACCTGCTCTGGGTGACTCTGCTTTAGCCAAGGGGGTTAGATTAGGATGATCTCCAGAGGTCTCTTCCAACCCCTATCATTCTGTGGTGGTTGTCACCCTGTGATGCTGGTTCGGGTGCTGGGTCACTTGCTTGTGGAGCAGCAGGAGCTGGTGGCAGTGTGATGCTGGAGATAGAGGCAGCTGGGGCTGCTGCTTGCTTTCTCTGGTGGCAGCTGAGATCAGCTTTTCTCAGTCCTCTGACGTTGTCCCACTGGAGGCTCACTGGGTTATGTGAGGTGGTGCCACTGTGTGCTGCAGGGTGGTGGCAGGAACATGGGGGTGGGGGTTGCAGGCAGCCCAGTGCCATGCAGGAGGCAGCAGCCCCTGCAGATGTGTTTCTGAGGGATGCTTTGGAGTGGGCAGCCTCAGTGGAGGGGAAAAAAAAAACCCAAACCAGCACTACTGAGCACGGGAAGTGAGTCACTGTGGGTTCTGTCCTGCTGGAATGCCCTTCTCAGAAGTGGAGCAGTGAGATGAAAGGAAAGGAGAGCCCTTGCTGGGAGGGCTGGAGGATGGAGCTCAGGGAGATGCTCCAAGGCTGCATGTACAAGCTTGTACGTGCTGGGAAGAGGTGAGCTGGGGGATCTGTGCTGAGCCCGTTACTAAGGAACAAGCTAAAGGTCTGAATCTGCAGGTCCTGACCCCAAATGGATTGAGCTAAACCAGGAAATTGGCTTAAAGTTTGCCAGAGCCCTCCAGTGCTACCCACTCCGTGTTAGCCACGACGCAGGGCAGGCTGCGGGCTGGGGACTGCAGCAGCAGGACAGGGATTTGTGGTCTGTGCATCCTTCCCATGTTGGCTCTGTGGGTTTGGCTTTCTTCAGCCAAGTGCTGGCTGCAGAGGGACAGAGGGAAAGGGAGCCAGGGGGGTCCTGCAGCACCCAGCTCCTGTGCCCTCCTGTGCCCGCCAGAGCCGATGGGGCACTGACAGCTGACGTCAGTGCAGGATGTGAAAAGCTTTTGCTGAGTTTGCCAAGTGTAAGATGATCTTATTATATATATAATTTTTTTAAATTACTTGCTGAGTGCTTGATCGTTTTCTTCAGCCCCCTGCTCCCAGAGTCACTTGCATGCCTCTGAAATAATTGCCTTTGCCGACCAGTTTGAGTCTTCCAAGGGTCACAGGGGAGAAACCCCAGGCTGTGATCCTGCCTGTTCCCCTTTGGCTCTGTGCCTGGAGGCCACCAAGCAGCCCTGCAAAGTGACTGGTTTGGAATCTCAGGATTTTCAAGAGCCTGGCCCCTGACGGCTGAGTGTTTGGGGTTAGCTACGCTGAGCAAACATCCTGAACTTGGGCTCCTGACCCTGCTCTGAGTGTTTTGCTTTTCAGGCCCAGAAGGTTCCCAGGAGAGGAGAAAGGAAACTGCATGGCTATTTTTAAACCCTCTCTGTTGCCTTCCTGCTTTATATTATTTATTACCCATTATCAGAAGTGTTCCCCCCCCCCGAAACCATCTTTAGTGGTCAACCAAGGGCCTGGTGAAAATTGCTCATCAAACAGAGCTGCATCTTAGCTAGAGGTCAGACAGAGCTGGAGAGCTTTGAAGGGGTTTGAGGACTGTGAGCAGTGCTGCTGTTTGTTCTGTGTGCTCCAGCAGTGCCAGGCAGCTCCAGCGGTGGGTCAGGATCGCGCTGCTCAAAGAGCTCAACATCAAAGTGCAGCACAGGCTGCATCCCAACGGCAGCCCAGAGAGGCAATGCTGGTGTCTGAGAGACAGCTGGGAGCTGCCTCGGGTTTCTGCCCAGCTAGGCAGGGCGAGGTGATGCACAGCACCCACCCCGTGTGGCAGCACCCATCCCCCCCCTGTCCCAGCACCCACCCCGTGTCCCAGCACATCTTGCAGTGCCATGGAGTCCCCTCGTGGCCTGCTGGTGGGTCTGAGGACCACCCTGTGCAGAGCAGCATCGCATCCTTACTGCAGCAGAGAGCTGAGAGCTTTCCTGCCAGAGTGGCCAGGGGGTGGCACAGGCTGCCCAGGGAGGTGGTGGAGTCCCCGGCCCTGGGGGTGTGCAAGAAACCTGTGGCCACGGCACTTGGGGACAGGGTTTAATGGCTGTGGTGGTCTTGGGCTGATGTTTGGATTTGATCTCAGAGAGTCTCTTCCAACCAAAACAACTCTATGATTCTATGGGTGACCAGGCCAGGGGTGGGGACTGCACCTCTGTGCCCGGGCAGGGTTAAAACCCACACCCAGAAGGCTCAGGTCTTCCAACCGCAGAGCAAGGTCCTGCTGCTGGGCTGGATTCCCTTTCACAGGGTGTCCCGGGAAGTTCCCTTGACCTTCGGTGGCTTCAGATAAGCAGGACAATAGCTCACATTGTCCTTGCTCATCCTCCTGCCTGTTAAACTTGCAAGCTGGAAGCATGTCGCAGCCCTGGCAGCTGAGCAGGCAGGGCAGGAGGTTGTGGTGCTCTCGGCAGAGCTGAGGCTGGGAGCACCAACTCCATATTCTCACTGGAAATAAAGCCAGAGGAGCTGGCAGGCTGTGGGAAGCTGCTGTTATTTCAGCTGTGCGGGGAGCCGAGGCGTAAAAGTCTGCGTTTTGGTGTTGTCAGCAGCAGCTGCCTGGCCTCTGCGATAGGCTTTTATCAGCAGCGGGGGAAGGGGAAGAACCAGGGCAGGGCAAGCACCCGCGGTGCCCGGCGCAGGGCAGGGGGGGAGCGCAGGCAGCTCTGCCCGGCTCTGCTTGCTTCCCAAAGCAAAGCTACACTGGGGGGGGTTCAGCATTGTCCGGGAGGCTCTGCTGCTGGGGGGGTCCCTACCAGGCTGAGCAGCGGTGCTCTGCTCCCCACTTTGCCCCTGCACATCAGGGAGCTGGCACAGGGAAGGGGTCAGCCGCAGCCCCTGGCACTGGCTCGCTGCATGGCCTCGGTCACAGCCTTTCATCTCCCCAGGGAATGCTGCGTGGGGACAGTGACTGTGTCACCCCCCATGAAGGCCAGCTGTGGAGAGCAGAGGGCTGGGCACTGCTCTGAACCCACCTGGCACTGTTGGCCAGGGCTGAGCTCATGGGATGAGAGCAAACTTGTCTGTTCAGATCAAAACGTGCACTGTTAATATCCATGCACGTGGATTTGGTACTTTTGGGGATTATTTAATGTGTTGGGTTTGGGGTTTTGGGTTGGTTTCTCTTTTTTTGGATGGTGTCTGTGAACCTTTATTTAATAGATTATTTAATGTGTTGGGTTTGGGTTTTTGGGTTTGGTTGCTCTTTTTTTGGATGGTGTCTGTGAACCTTACTGCTCTGGAAAACTGCCTGTAAGGAGGTTGGAGTGGGGTGGGACTTGGTCTTCTTTCAAGTGACTAGAGAGGAAATGGCCTCAAGTTTTGCACCAAGGGAGGGTTTGGTTGGATATTTGGCAAAATTTCTTTGCTGCAAAAGTGGTCAGAGATTGGCACAGGCTGCCCAGGGGGGTGGTAGAGTCTCCATCCCTGGAGGTGTTCCATAAATGCGTGGCTATGGCACTTGGGGACATGGTTCAGTGGCCATGGTGGTGCTGGCTTGATGCTGACCTTCGAGGTCTTTTCCCATTGAAACAATCCTATGAACCAGACCTAGGAGCTGCAGCAAGACCTGGTGGCACCAGCACCCCCTTCCAGAGCCACTGCCACCATACAGCTTCCCTCTCTCCCACCCTGTAACCCTCCAGTGCTCATCCCCAGTTCTAACTGGGACTCCTGCAAGCGTTACCCATCCCAGCGCCCCCCGCCCCAAACTTCACTCCGCCGGGCCGCTGCCTGTCCCCGCCCCTCCGCTCTGGGTTTTTTCTGTCCTCGAGTTGGTTTGGGTTGGTTTTTATTTTCCCTCCGCTCGGTGCCTCCCTCCGCTCCTTTTCCCCTCCCTCCCTTCCCAGGGGCCGGGCCGTGCCGTGCCGAGCTGGGCCAGCCCCCGGGGCGGGCGGAGGCTGCAGGAGGAAATCCAGTGCCTGGTTTTACAGCCTCGCCGGCTCCGTCCCGGCCCCTCGGTGACATCAGGCGGAGCTGGTCGACGACGCGGGGGCGGCTGCGGGCTCCTAGTGCCTGCCCCGGTGGCTGCGGGCTCACGGTGCCTGCCCCGGTGGCTGCGGGTTCCCGGTTCCTCCCCCCTCAGCCCTCTGCGGCTTTTCCAGCCCTGGTGGCTCCGGAACCCGGGAATCCCCCCCTCCCTCCATCCCTCCCTCCGTCCCCGGACATCCCGGGGGCTGTGGCGGGGCCGGCGGCGGAGCGCGGCTCCGGGGATGCGGAGGGGCCGATGGTGAGCCGCCGGCGCGCCCCCGCCCCGCACCATGCCGCCGTGCCCACCCCCGAGAAGATGTTCGAGGGCTGCCGGCGGGCACGGAGCCTTTGGGGGGGCGTGAAGCTGGAGGTGGCCGGAGAGAGCAGCCCGGTGGTGCTGCACAGCTTCACCCAGCTCGACCCCGACCTGCCGCCGCTGGAGGTGAGTGCGGAAGCGGCGTGGCCGTGGCTGCTTTTTTTTGGGGGGGGGTCACCGCTGTGATAAGTTGAGGGGCACGCAGCCTGCTGCAGGGTGGGAGAGTGGAGCAGACTTCGGTGCACATTCCTGGCTTGTTTGGGGTTCTGATTCTTGCAGGCAGCCAAAGCTGGAGCAAAGTTTGGTGAGGGGGTGGCCGTGGGCAGCCTGCTGCGTGTAGTTCAGTTTCATTTTGTTTCGTGAGCCTCCCTTGCTTTGGTTGTTTGGGTTTTTTTATTTCTCGCCGTGTGTCCCAGTGCCATTGACTGGCAGGCAGGCTGCCAGGCTCTCTGCTGGGAGAAACCAAGATGCTGGTCCCTGAAGACAAGGGAAAGGGGCAGACTGCTGAGACTCGAGGCTTTTAATAATTTATTTGAGACTCTGGCAGCTGGAGGCAAAAGTTTGCTTCGAGCTGAGCTGCTTGGAAAGGCTTCAGGCTTGGCCAAACCACAAAAGTGTCCTCTGGGAAGGTTACAGGCATCGGGAGGACTTTGCTGGAGGATGCAAAAATATTTGTGCTGCTTTCAATTCGACCTCGGGGGGTTCGGAGTCAAACTGGTCCCCTGGAGGTCTCAGCCTGAGCGTATTGTTGATGGCAGCAGCATGTGGAGGTACTGAAATAATCTGAGTCAGGGCTGTGCCTTTTTTTTTTTTTTTTTTTTTCTCAGTAATGGATGATGAACTTTGGCGTGCCAGGAATGTCATTGACTCCGAGCAAACAGTGTGGTGGAAGAAGTTCAGCTGGAGGAGGGTCTGGGGGTTCATAGCAGATGCTTTCACAGTAGCCTGGTGGTGCAGGGGTTAATATCAGCGAGGGTCAGCAAGTCTGGCTTTGCTGGGATTTAGAGCCAGCTGCAGATGTGCTTCTCAGCTCTGGATGCTTCCAGAGGAAGGGGAATCACCACTGAAACCTTTCGGGTTACCGTGCAGATACCCGGGGAGGGCAGCTCAGCGGTCCAGGGGGTGCTGGTTCCTTCTTCCCAGCGCTAAACCATCTCCCCCGTAACCTGTGATGGAAACTCTTGGGCAGGCACTGCTGGGAAGGGATTATCTCAGCTCTGGCTGTGTGGGTTCACCTCTGGCCTGGTGGCAGGGGCTCGTCAGCTCTGCTGAGAGTTCATGAAAGCTCCATCCAGCTTCCCCTCCCCGCCTCTCTCTCCTGGGGGTGGGCGTACTGACATTGTTTGGAGAACATCATCTGGTTCGCGTTATGCCTGGCAGGAAGTCCAGCGCCGCTCCGGCCGCCGCGCTCCGGGAGGCCGAGGGGCCGCGGGCTTTTGGCAGGAGAGGCCAGAAAAGTGGGGAGGATAAGCGGGGGTGACAGGGCAGGCTGCCCCCAGCCCAGGGCACAGCCTGCCCGCCACGCCTGAGCCCCCCGCACCCCACCTGGAGTTGCCTCCGGAGCGGGTTTGGCAGCATCTCAGGCGATGAGGGCTGCAAAGTCATTGGGGCTGAGGGTGGCCTTGCAGGGTGCTGAGCTTGTCAGGGAGAGATGATTGTCCACCAGGTCTCCTCTGAACTCATCTTTGCTCAGATTGCTGCTCTGGTCCGTGCTGTGTAGCAGTCAGAGCACAGTCCTGATGTCTCACCACTTGGGCTTTGCTCCCAGTCCAGAACAACGGGCAGATGCCTTGCTCCTTTCTCTCCCCCATCCATTTGCAAGTGGTGGCAAGAAGAGATTCGTCCTAAGAGCTGAGTAGGGTGACCCTCTGAGCAGCTCTGAGATGCTCAAGGAGCTGCTACCCTCTGGTGTGTTCCCATAATTGAGTGCTCTTAAAGGTCTCTTCCAACCAAAAACCTGTTCTGTGTCTCTGTGAGAAAGCCTGCAGGTTGCTCACTAAGCCTCACTGGATGGGTTGTGCTTGCTGGCACGGCTGAGGAAAGGCAAAAAAAGCCAACCCAGTGTCAGTGTGGTGAAAAGTGTCCTGGTGTGGTTCTCCCCCTGGGGCAGAGCTGCATAGCAAGGTGCAGCTGGGAGAAGGCAGAGTATTGGACAAGAAGATCCCCTGGAGACCATCAGTGTTTTGCTAGGCCCCTTGGATAGTCCTGCAGTGCTGCTGCTGGTCCTCTCATCCCCGGGGTGTCACCTCTGCCAACGGGAGCTGTGCTTCCCAGGCTCAGCATGTCCCCAGAGCTGGCTTTGGCAGAGCTGTGCCAGCTTAGGATCCAGTCTGGTCCCACGGGGAACAGAGGATCCTTGGAAAGCTGCTGCTGGCAGGTTGCAGGGAGTGTGAGTTTCATCTGGGGCTCCTTGGCTGGGCTGCTGTGGGTGGCTGCAGGGCAGCTGTACCCCTGGATCCCTCAGCAGTGCCATCCATCACCCAGGCTTCACTTGGAGGTCCTACTCGAGGTCTCACGGCCATGTGTTGCCAAAGTGTTCTCGCCGTGATTGCAACCACAGGGAGTGGAAAATTTGAACTGTCGCAAGCAAGGCATGGACAGAGCAGGTCTGCAGACCTTTAGCTTTGACCTTTCCAGCTCTAATCCATCCTAAATCGGCAGCAGGTGTCGATCCTTCCTGTCCGGTGGCAGCTGCCAAGTGAATTTGGTGGCCCTTCTGGAGGGGGGAGGGCCCATAAACACCCCTGCAGGTGACACAGACTGAACCTCTCAGGAGGCTGCGCTGAAGCTCTGACAAGCGGCTGGGCTGATGCACATCAAACAGTCCTGTGTTGTGATTGCTGTTTGGGCTCTGTTTTCTGAACAATTAGGAGATTTTCAGCTGCTAAACACATCCTCCAGAAGTTTAATTGCTCAGCCCAGATGGCCTTGAGGTCAGTGCCTGTTCTTTGCAGCTGGGAAGGAGGTGAGGGAGAGGCAAAGTTAGCTCTTAAAAGCCATTTTGCTTTAGCTTCCTATGGTGCCTTTGGAAGCAGATCCTTTTCTCCCAGCCTGTTCTCCTCCCCCAGGCACAACCTGATATGCCCCTTGCAATCTGCCAGATGATCATCATCTGTTGGTATTTCTCGGATGGGGACCTTCCTTCTGGCTCCCTTCCAGATAGGTTGGGAGCTCGAGGTGAGGCTGGGCACAGGCTGAGGTGCTGCTTGTGGGTGGCTGCTTCAGGGTGGGAAATAGAGAGGTGAGAGGGATTATTTTTTGTTGTTTGGATGGTTTGGTTTTGTTGTATTCTGATTTGATACTGGTTAGAGAGAAGGTGGAGAGAGGTTTCTATGGTGTTACTCAGAGGCAGCTGTGCCACGTTTCCATAGGGGTGGGAAACTCTGGTACTGGGATCATGCTGAGGTTTTAGTGGGTTTAGTACCAAACTGGCAGCCCTGGAAACTGAAATCTTTGTTTATCCACAGGCTGGATGAGCAGAAACCCCCCCAACCCCACCCCCTGCCAGCCACCCCCATGCCTTGGCTTTGCCCCCGGGGCTCCCTGCAGTGGAGGAGGCAGGAGGTCCCCTGCTGCAGCTCGGGGTGCTTCAGGGCCCCCCAGACCACACTGTTGCTCCTTTCCAGCCATCTGTTTTCTAGGGATCAGGGCAGGGGCAACTGAATGGAGACTCAAAGGGTCTCCAGGCATCCCAGTGCCTGGGTTTGGGGCGTGATGAGCAAGAAGAGCATCAGGCTGGTTGTGTCTGCAGGGTGGGTCTCACTCAGCCAGCACCATGGCAGAGTTGGGGTGCCAGCTGTGGCTGCCCCATGACTAGGAGCAGGGCACAGCTCTGTTCTTAGGCTTGGTGTGGCCATAGGAAGAGCTTCACTACCAGCAGCTTCTCCATCACCTTTTCCAGCTCTCTAATTGCCAGCTGCTCTGTCCCCCGAGGGATGTGTAATTGAAGGAGCAGAGAGCTTATTTAGGCCACTCCAGACCACATTTAAAGGCTGGGCAACCCCTGCTTGTACTTTCTCCACCACAGTTATCTCCAGAGCTGCCTGGTGCTTGGCTTTGCAGGGGCCATGCTCCTTTTATTTCAATATATGCTTGCAGCAGGGCTCTTTCAAGTTCTCAAATACTTCTTCATCTCCCACGGACCCAGCAAGAGGGGGGGAAAAAATGTGGTTGCTAAGGAGCAGGATTTGGATACAAAGCTGGCCAAGCTGCTGGCAGGGGGCCCGAGGGGCTCCAGCACAGCTCACGGTGGGGCAGAGTTTGTGCATGGCTTTGGTGGGATGGCACTTGTGGGGTCTGCATGGAGGGGAGGGGGCTGTGGGGGTGGGGAAGGGGCAGGATTTGAAGCATCATTTGGGCCCTGGGGAGAAAGAGTTGAGCTGCAGGGCTCATACCTTCAGTAGATTTGTTCATCCTGGGCTTGATGCTGGATTAAACCCAACGACAGCTTCCTTGACCTGTCCTGAATATGTGATGTTAGCCGAGGGGGTCTGAGGGACTTTCATTCTGCAGCAGAAAGCCTCTGTAGGCTGAAAAGTGAGGCTGACAGGAGGGCTCCTGTGAGGAGGAGGTGCTTAGGAGGAGCTGCTAAGCATCACACAGAAACTTCATCGCAGCGTCTGGCTGGAGTGTGCCTGCCTGGGAGTGCTGGCAGCAGGGGTGGGATTGAGCTGTTTGGCTCCTTCAGCCGTCAGCCTGTGTCATCCCTGTCCCCATGTCAGACATCACAGCAGCCCCAGCCCTGCTGGCTCACGGAGCTCCACTAAGGATAGATTTGGACTTTGCTCCTGTGTCGTTGGGGAGAGGCAGTGCTGAGCTCCCACTAATCCCAGCTGCTCCCCAGCGGCTTGGCCATCTGAATGGGGACACGGGGAGGGGACTGGGACAGAGGTGTGACCGTGAGCCTGCTGCAGGCTGGCACAGGAGCAGCTTTGCTCACAGGTAACCTGGTGTTTGCAGCAGGGCTTTTGTGGAGGAGCCTTTGGGGCTCTCCCAGAGGTGACAGCAAAGCCCTTTCCCAATGTGCTGCGTGGGCTCCTTTGGTGTGGTGAGCTGGTGGCTCTGCAGCACCCCCCTCCCCCAAAAGGCTCTGCAGCCCCCCCAAGGCTCTGCCTCTCTCCCCCTGATTTTGTTTGTTTGGGTTTTCTGACGTTATGCAAAGAATCCCTTCAGCTGTTGGTTGCGTTCCAGGGGCCCTGTCGGTACAGGCTCTTGCAGGGCAGCGTTTTGCATTAGATAACCACCCAGAGTTCCTCTCTGCCATACCTGCGAGTCACCAGTTAGGTGCCAGCTAAATGCCAGTGGAGATTAAGCAGAGGCCCGAGCGTGGCCCTTTCCCCTTGCATAGCTGGGCAGCAGGGAGGAGGCTCACACTTGGTATTTCGATGAGCACTGCTGTCAGCAGCAGGCTGGGATGTGGCAGAGCCTCCTGCCTGCTCCACATCTGGGGTGCTGGGTACCCCTGCAGCAGGCAGGAGAGCAGTTGGCTGGTACCTGGCAGCTGCTGCCATCTCTGCCCTCTCACCAAGTCCTCAGAGCTAACAGGGGTGGGAAGAAGGGAAAAAAAAAAAAAAAAAAAAAAGTTGTTTTAACTTGCAAACAAAGCAGATTGGAGAGGAAACCCATCGGAGGCAACTTCAGCTGGAATGCTGAGGCATTATTTTTAGAGTGGCTTTTCTCTCTGCTGACCACACTTGAACAAACAGCAGCTGAGCTGAGGGCCTGTGCAGGAACCTGCTTTTCAAAGGGCTCTCTCCCTGTCTTACCAGGACTTCTTTCTGTGTGATGGAGCAAAGCCACACAGCCTTTCCCCTGCTCTTCGCAGTGGTTGGGTCTCCATGGAGACTCACAAGCTGAGAGGCTGCTCAGGCCAGAGGTTTGGTTGGTTGGTGAAATGAGGTGTTTGGGTTGGGTTTGCCTCTTAGGGCTGCAGCTAACCTCAGGAAACCATCGTTTAGCCAGGCTGGACAAAGCATAGCACACTGCCCAGGACTGGCAGGGCACCATTCAGCTGTGGGAGGTGGGCAGCTCACACCTTGGTGTGGTTGAGGGGTGTGTGTGTGTTTGGGACCTCACTGTTCACTTCAGGTTAAGGTCTCAGGGGGGTTGTTTCAAGGTTCTTGCCTAAAAGTCTCAGCTGCTGGCTTGCTGCTGGTGAGGTCTGGCTCTGTGTGTTGGAGCAGCAGCAGAAGGAAATGTGGGGTGTGCACTGGGACTGGTGGTCTCACCCCCACTCCTCCTCTGCTGTGACCCCAAGGATCACTGCAGGCTTTTCAGAGCAAGGCTACTGCTTGGTTTGGTTTTAGCACTTTAAAGCTGATGAAAAGGGTGACCAACTCTCTTTCCAAACGTTGCTATTTGCTTGCTTCTGATTTATTTTTCTTTAATGTGTGTTTGGCCCCAGCTGCATTTCTGCTGCCCAGGAGTGATGCTGGTGCTGAGCAATGCAGTGACTGTGCCCGTTGCTGGTGCTGAGTTTCTAGATGTGGTTTACTTGATGCAGTCCCAGTTGCAACAGTGAGAGCTGGCACGAAGACAGGCCTGGCTGCTCCCTCCCTGGCAGCCTGCTGGGGGTGACTCAGGCTGTAGCTATGGCTCATGCCAGTGTCACACACACACATACTCCCTGAGGTGCTTCTTGGAGGAGGGGGGAGGTATCCCACAACCTCCATCTCTCCTGGCCCTCGCTCCCATGGATCTTGTGTTCCTCAGCAAAACTCAGCTCTGGGTTGGATTTGATGGTCTTAAAGGTCTCTTCCAACCCAAATGATTCCGTGACCTCACGTGGCTGTTTTAAAGGTGATCTGTCTTAGTCCAGGCAACACCAAAGGAAAGAGCCAGAGAAGGAAGGTGGGCACCTCTGCCCTCTCTGCACTGATGCTGCCCCGTGGTCGTTGTGCACTGCAGCTTTTGAGCTGCCCACACAAAACCATTTTAAATGGGAGGGTGAGCTGCAGGGGTGCTCCCAGGGGATGAGCTGGGCAGGGTGGCAGGAGATGGGTCAGAGTGGGAGCAGGCCTGTGCTGGCTCACCAGAGTGCCAGCCACAGCCATGAGGCTTGCTCCTGTGGTGTTCTACCTGCCATGAAGGAGCTCTGGTGCCATGAGGGAAAGCTCACCTGGAGATGCCTGTGGTGAGCCAACCCTGTGCTTTGTGTCCCTGATGCTGGCACACTTTTGGCTCCTGCAGCCATCGGTGGAAAGGGGCAGGGGGCCAGAACCTAGTCCCAACCCCTGTGCTGTACCACCTGTGGGTGGGAAAGTGGAGGAACCCTGCGTGAAGCTGCCTGTCCTCTCCCTGCCACCTCCCCAGGGCTTGCCGAACCCCTGACGGAGGTTGGCTGCCTGCGGGTCACACTCTGCCTGAGGGTCAAACACAGTCCGCGGCAGGACCCACACCTGCAAGTGCAGGGCTGAGGGTCTGGGGAGGGAATTCATCGCAGCACTCCACTGCCCTTCCTGGGCACTGCCTTCCTTGTGCCACAGTCGCTCTGCTCTCCACCCTCTGGGCGCACAGGATCCGGCACACCCGGAGCTCGGGGCAGAGCCAGGGTCCAAACCTCCCTGCCTGGGCTCTTGGCGTGTTCAGGCACCTGGCAGCAGCTGGCCTGTTGTTGGGGGGGGGTGGTTATGGGGTTTTATCTTCTCAGTTATTTTCTCCCCAAAGGTGCCAATTACACTTAAGCTCTCAGATGCTTTAGGGGTGGAAATCAGCCTTTGTTGCCTGAGCATCCTGATTGCAGCCCCCCCACCAGGTGTCAGCTTGTTGACTCCTGCCTCTGCATCTGCTTAGATGGCATCTCCTGTTTCCTTGGCACCTCCTGCTTCCTTGGCACTTACTTAAGGAACGCTCCGAAGGTGCAATTTTCTTGATTGCAAAGCAAAAGCGCTCGCTCTTCCCTCTCCGGCAGGAATCCCGGGGAGAGGAGGGGAACCATCCGAGAGACAAACCTCTCCCATCCATCCCCCAGGCAGGAGCTGGATGGCCTGAGACCCGCGGCTGGGCCGTGCTGTGCCACGCTGGGTGTCGGNAGGAGGAGACTCCACAACCTCTGCCGGGGCAGTGGGGGTTTGGGGAGGGGGTGGCCAAGAGGCCTGGGCACGTGGGCTTTGCCCACACTTGAATTGCAGCAGCTTTAATGGAGGGTACAGGAGGTGACGTCAGGCAGAGTGAGCACATGGGTGGACACATTTGTTTCCCCAGGGCTCCTTTTGGTTCCTCTTATCTTCGCTGAGGATGTGTCTTGAGTTAAACTGAAATTAGCCTCGACCAAATGGAAACAAAAGGTGATGGCACAGTTACAGTAAGCCAGGCTGCAGTCAGACGGGGCCGTGGCTCTTGGGCAGCCTCCAAGTCATCCACCCCAGTCTGTGCACCTCCAAAATTGCAGAAAGCTGTGACTCCCTGCTTGCTTTTTTCCTCCTCTGCAAGCTCCAGCAGNGGGGGGGGGTGGTTATGGGGTTTTATCTTCTCAGTTATTTTCTCCCCAAAGGTGCCAATTACACTTAAGCTCTCAGATGCTTTAGGGGTGGAAATCAGCCTTTGTTGCCTGAGCATCCTGATTGCAGCCCCCCCACCAGGTGTCAGCTTGTTGACTCCTGCCTCTGCATCTGCTTAGATGGCACCTCCTGTTTCCTTGGCACCTCCTGCTTCCTTGGCACTTACTTAAGGAACGCTCCGAAGGTGCAATTTTCTTGATTGCAAAGCAAAAGCGCTCGCTCTTCCCTCTCCGGCAGGAATCCCGGGGAGAGGAGGGGAACCATCCGAGAGACAAACCTCTCCCATCCATCCCCCAGGCAGGAGCTGGATGGCCTGAGACCCGCGGCTGGGCCGTGCTGTGCCACGCTGGGTGTCGGGAGGAGGCGCAGGGCAGAGCGCAGCGAATGGAGCCGGCAGACGTCATCCCGGCCGGGCCGGGAGCTGGACGCGAGGGGCACGGAGAACAAAGGCTCGCATTTATTCCTCTCATCCTTTCGCTGGCAGCCCCTCGCTGCCTCCCTGCGCTGGATTGTTCCTGCATTTTCTCTGCCTCAGCTGTTTACTGGGTCACCCCGCAGCGGACACGCACACAAAGAGCCTGCCCAGCCCAGCCAGCCTGTTCCGGTGCCACCGGCACCGAGATCCCCGCTCCGGCCCCGCCGAGCACAGTGCTGGCATTGAACCGCGGCTGGACAAGCGCCCGAGCCTGCCTTGCTGTGGGGTCAGGGTGGGCTGGGGGCATCTGCAGCCCCCCTCCAGGCGTNGTGTCTTGAGTTAAACTGAAATTAGCCTCGACCAAATGGAAACAAAAGGTGATGGCACAGTTACAGTAAGCCAGGCTGCAGTCAGACGGGGCCGTGGCTCTTGGGCAGCCTCCAAGTCATCCACCCCAGTCTGTGCACCTCCAAAATTGCAGAAAGCTGTGACTCCCTGCTTGCTTTTTTCCTCCTCTGCAAGCTCCAGCAGGTGAGTTACTGCAGAGGCAGCTATTTCCAGCTCAGCCAGGCTGCTCAGGGACTGGGAGCGTTGGCATGAGGCCAGTGGCATGGTTCAGCATGGCACAAGGGGCTGAAAGCCACTTCCTGGGTCTGGGCTGATGGTTTATGTCTGGTAGTTGCTGAAGCCATCATCATTGCATTTCCCCTTCTGAGTGTTTATCACCTAGAAAGGTTGGACCAAATTGCCCTTAAGGCCCCTTCCATCTTGGCATTTTAGGATTCTGTACCCTGCCTGCTGCAGATGTGTGCCCAGGTGTGAGCTTCATTCATGTGGGTCAGGCCCATGGTGGGGATGAGGCAGAGGTTTGGCAGAAGAAGGTGGTTTTAGAGCAACTGATACATAGAATTAACTTTTCGGGTGCCTGGTCTGGCACCTGGGCTTTGAGCTGAGAGCAGGAGAATGTCCTGTGGTTTCTGAAGGCTTTGTGGCTGGGAAGGCTTTAGGGATGGATGAACTCACTGATCACAGAGGTTGAAAGGTGCAAGGGAGAAGCACAGCCCTGGAGTTGCACCAACAGACAAGTCTGTGTGGCCCTGCCTGGGTTAGGACATAACTGACATTGCAGGGGTGACCAAACAAAGTGTTTCAAGGTAGCTCCCAGTGCCAGCCCTCTCCAAGCACTCCTGGCGGTTCCTGCCGCTGCAGGAGGTGCCTGCTTGGTGCCAAAGGGCCTTGTTTCAGCAGGGAGTCAGAGAATCATTCAGGTTGGAAAAACCTCTAAGATCACTGAGTCCAACCAGCAACCCAGCACCACCAGGGCCACTAAACCATCTCCCCAAGTGCCACAGCCACAGGTTTCTTGGACACCTTCAGGGATGGGGACTCCCCCACTTCCCTGGGCAGCCTGTGCCAATCCCTGAGCACTGTTTGAGTAAAAACATATTTTGTAATCTCCAACCCAAACCTCCCCAGGCACAATTTCAGGCTATTTCCTCTCCTTCCATCACCTGATACTAGGGAGAAGAGACAAGACCAGCCCTCAGCCCAGCCTCCTTTTGGGGAGCTGTAGAGAGCAATAAGGTCTCCCCCTCAGCCTCCTCTTCTCCAGGCTGAACCACCCCAGCTCCCTCAGCTGCTCAAGAGAGCAGAATTAGATCTGGAAAGCTTGAACAGGAACCTTTTTGGGACACCCTCCCTGGTTTTCTTTTCACTTGACCAAGATGCTCTGGAGCTGTTGCACTGTTTGTGACTCTCAGGTGCTACTCTGCACACACACAAACAACCAATTGTTGGACTGTTCCACTTTGTCTGTCCAATTGTCCAGACAATCTGGACTGTCCAATTGTCTGTTCCACTTTTTGGGCAGATTTTTCTCTTTCATCTTGGTGAAATGCAAAGCTTTGTCCTGAGCTGAAAAGACTTCTCTGAGCCACTCAGTCTTTCTTTAACCTTCATCAGCACTCACGTCCTTCACTTCCAGCACTCACTCTGAAGGCTGTGGGTGAGCTTGTAGGGCAGCAGTTGCTCTGTCAGCAGGGGCCAGCTGTGCCCCTCCTGTGCCAGCTTGGCTCTGTGTGGGTGGTGGTGCCCAGCATGGATGGTGCTGAGACACATGCTGGAGCCATCACCAGCACAAAGCTGAGGACTGTGGAGCAAGAGCTCCAACTTGCTGTGTCAGTGGGATCTTATTTTTTTTTCCATCAACTTAGAGAGGAAGCAAAATCTGCTGTGCTCAGGTTTCTTGTAACCTTCAGCACCCTGCAAAGGGAAGCCCATCCTGGCACATCCCCTGGTAGGAAGGGGAGGTCCTGCTTTGGTGGTGTTTTCTTATAGGATGTGGATGTCTAGGGAAAGGTCTTTGTGTGCTGCAGGGTGCTGCAAGCAGAGGGTTTGGAGTTAAGCAGTGGTCTGGCCTCTCTGCCACTGCCTCTTGCAGTTTGTTTTTCCCTGAGAGGTTCCAAGGCTCATCCCCCAGCACTTCCTTCACTTCCTACTGCAGGAGGCCTGATCCTGCCCTGTGGAGGCCAGGGGGGAGTGGAGCATCCTTGCAGATCTTCGACTCTTCGTTTCTAGACCATAAAAAGAGCGAAAGAGTCTCTAGGTGTGGGCAGGCTCTTGGTTTAGTTTTCTCTCAAAGCAAAACAAAAGCAACTGGGGGAGGGATCCTGTCTGTGTGCTGTGTCTCGTTCCTGGATCCCAGCTCTGAGCTCCTAATCCTCCCTCCAGCCACTGACTCACTGAGTCACAAGATGCCTTTGTAACCCATCCACCAGCCGCTGCTTTCTCTCCTTCCTCAGCTGTGAGGGAGGAGAAGGCTGCTGTTGAATGTTGCCCCTAACCCCTCTGGGTCACAGACACAAGGTCAGACCTGCTGTCAGTCCCAGGCAGCCCCAGACCCCGAGGGAAGAGGAGTAAAGCCCTCATAAGACGTAAAATCAGGATGATGTGCCCCTTCCCTCTGCCCTGTCTGCTCCCTGGCAGCACCTGTCACTGGGTGATGCACAGCCCTGGGGCTGTTCTCCATAGGTGCTGGGTGCAGCTTTCCATGCTGAAGCACCTGAAAGCCAGGAAGGGACTTTTTACAAGGGCTTGTGATGACAGGACAAGAGGAAATGGATTGAAGCTTGAGGAGGGCAGATTCAGACTGGAGATTAGGAAGAAATTCTTTAAGGTGAGGGAGGGGGGACACTGGCAGAGGTTGCCCAGGGAGGCTGTGGATGTCCCCTTCATGGAGGTGTTCAAGGCCCAGGTTGGATGGGGTGTGAGCAGCCCGGGCTAGTGGGAGGTGTTGGAACTGGATGAGCTTGCAGGTCCCTTCCAACCCAAACCATTCTCTGAGTCTGTGAGGAGTGGAGCTGAAGGCTGTCAGGAGAGTCCAGCTTCAGCCCCCAGCAGCTGATGGGGCAGGAACAGGCTCTCAACTCTTGCCACTGTCTTAATGTCTTGGCAAAAATATCTCCTTCTCATGGTGGATGTAAGTTTAGCTTCTGGCCCTGTTTCTTTTCCTGTTTCCCTCTGTGTCATTATGTTTTAATGGGCTCTTGGAATCAGTCCTGAGCTGAGGCAGCTCTGAGCAGGCAGGCAGAGAGTGGTGAAAACCCAAAGCAGTTGTGTCCATCTCCCCAGCATCTCTGCAGCAGGAGCAGCAGCTGGGTGCAGCTGAGCTGTGGCAGGGCACTTGAGCTCCATCATCTATGGCAACAGGGACACAGCTGGAGGAGAAAGGAGACAGCAGGAGATCAACTTGCCCCAGGCCAGGCTGGATGAGGGCTTGAGCAGCCTGCTCTAGTGGACACCCATGGCAGGGGGGTTGGAACTGGATGATCTCCAAAGTCCCTCCCAACCCAAGCCATTCTATGAATTGTGCCCCAGTGCCACCATGGCTGACACTGGGATGGTGTTTGGGAGCAAGGCTGCCCCTGCCCTCAGTGGGGCTGCCAGTCCAAAGGATGCTCTGTGGGTCACCAGGGTCAGCAGGCACCAGCACAAGGCTCCTTTCCCCAAACATGTGGGGACCTTCAGCAGCTTCCTCCCCAGCTCTGGGCAGTCTGTGGCCTTGCTGGTCATGATGAGGGAAAGGAAACTGCTGATGAGTGTGAGGAGCCCACGGGATGGTCCCAAGCCACGGAGAAGCATCCACCGTGGGGCTTTTTGCCTGGAAGTCCCCGTGGGGAAGGGGTTGTGCTGCGTGTGCTTGTTTCAGAGGGGTGGCCAGAGGCTGCTTCTGCTTTCAGGGTGTTCTCCTTGCTTCACAGAACTGTTCTGGTTTCCTTTCACTGGGCTGGGGGGGGACTTTTTCCTATTTCCTTTGACGTCCTGTGCTGTGCTTTGCTTAAGAGGCCCCAAAGCTGCTGCATGGGTTTGGGATTTGCTGCTGAGAATGAAACGAAAGTGAGCTCAGGGATTGTGTCATCCCTGGGGGACCTGGCCCTTGGTGGAGCTGGTTTCTTTCGTTTCTGGAAAGGCCATTTCCCAGAGCTGATGGCAGAGAGTTCTTCTGAGAAAGGGACTGGAGGTTGTGAAGACCAAACCCCCACTTTCTGGCTTTAACCAGCTTCCAGCAAGGCCTTTCAAAGTTGTGCAAACAGAGCTTCAATGAGAGGCTATGGAGACAGGCTGCAAGAGTTGGGGGTGTTCAGCCTGGAGAAGAGAAGGCTCCAGGGAGGGCTCAGAGCAGCCTTCCAGTACCCAAGGCAGGGCTGCAGGAGAGCTGGGGAGGGACTGCTGAGAAGGGCTGGGAGTGATGGGATGAGAAGCAATGGCTTTGAGCTGGGAGAGAGCAGACTTTGGGTATTAGGAAGAAATTCTTGAGAGTGAGGGTGGTGAGGCACTGGAACAGGTTGCCCAGGGAGGTCACTGATGCCCACCATCTGGAGGTGTTCAAAGCCAGGTTGGATGAGGTGTCCCTGCCCACAGCAGGAGCCTTGTAACTAGATGAACTTTAAGGTTCCCTTCCCAAACCATTCTGATTTTACAATGTCTCTGAGGCTCAGCTCTGCCTTTTCTTAGCTGCTGAGACCATTGATTCCCACCAGGAGCACCTTCCTGGCTTCCCGTGGGCAGGGTTAGCCTCTGCCTCTCCCTTGTGGCTGGTGACAGCAGGATGTGAAGGAACTCCTGGTGCTGTTAGACCTCTCTGCAGAGCAGGCGTCGGCTGCAGCCCAGCTGCGGGGGAACAGTAACACAACTGCCTTGATCTTCATGGCAGCTGTTGCCCAGGGAGCATCAGGAGAAGCACTTCAGGCAGTGCTGCCTCCTCCACGTGCTGCAATCGATGCCTTTTCCCCATCCTTTTGTGGCTTTGGAGGCCAAGTCGCTAAGGCAGGGCACTTGGGACCAGAGCTCTTAAGCCCGGGTTAATTGCTGGGTAGTTGTGCTGCAGGGCTGCTGGCAAGCCCAGGCTTAACCCTGTGCTTTACTAAACCCACCCCTGAGGCTGATCTCAAGCCCTTGCCACAATGCAGACCCCCAGCCAATATTTTGCTTTGCTCTTTGGCTTTTGTGTTTCCCCCTTCCCTTCAGAGATGAAGGCAGAATCCCTGCTGCTCTCTGCCTGGCTCCAGGGTCCCTCACACCATAGCCCTTCCTCCAGGCTCAGGAACCTTGGCTGCATCTCAGAGCTGGTTAGTAAGGCTCAGTGTGAGGATGTGGGGCTGGACACCACNTAGCAAAGCTGCTGCAGCCCTCTGAGCATCTTGGTGGCCTCCTCTGGACTGGCTCCAACAGTTCCATGTCCTGCTTGTGCTGGGGGCTCCAGAACTGCACACAGGACTGCAGATGGGGCACTGGAAGCTTTCACCGGGGAGCAGAGGAGTTGCAGGGCGCAGGAACTCTCCGCGGAGCAGTCAGCAGCGCTTTGAGCGGCGCTGGGGAGCCGCTGGCTGCTCAGCCTGGGGCTGGCCGCAGCTGGAGGAGGCTGTCTCTAAAAGCAGCCAAAGCCTTCTGGTGCAGCCCTCCCGCTTCAGGTTTCAGGGTTTGAACTCCTGCAGAGTTCACTCCCAGTGCTGCTTTCACAAAAGCCTGCGACTCGGAATTGGATTCTCTCCGGAGTTCCTTGTCTGAGGATCACAGCCACATGCAGGTTGGCAACAGCCCCTCAGGAGCACCAAGTCCAACCTAGAACCCTCCTCTGCAAGAGTCGCCTGAAACCTTCCGGTGTCTGAAGGAGGCTACGAAAAAGCTGGGGAGGGACTTTTTAGGCTATCAGGGAGTGACAGGGCTAGGGGGAGTGGAGCAAAGCTGAGGGGGTTTGGAACTGGATGATCCTTGTGGTCCCTTCCAGCCCTGACTGATTCTATGAAACCATCTCCCCAAGCACCACATCCAAACCCCCCTGAAACACCTCCAGGGTGGGTGACTCCACCACCACCTCCCTGGGCAGCTCATTCCACTCCCTGACCACTCTCTCCATGGATTTTTTTTTTTCCTAATGTTCAATCTAAACCTCCCCAGCCTCAGCTTGAGGCCATTCCTCCTTCTTCTGTCTCCAGTTAGCTGTGAGCAGAGCCCAGCAGCAGCCTCTCCACAGGGTCCCTTCAGCCATGAGGTCTCCCCTCAGCCTCCTCTTCCTCCCCCTGCCCACCCCCAGCTCCCTCAGTCACTCGTCACCAGATTTATTCTCCAGGCCCTTCCCCAGCTTTGATGCCCTCCCCTGGACTCTGCAGAGCTGGGCAGCAGATACCCCTGAGTCAGAGCTGTGACTTTCCTTGTGCCCCCCCAGCAAGAGGCCTTTTTCCTGCTGTATGAAGAGCAGCAGGGCTCCATGCTGAGCTGCAGAAACCATGGCCCCCTCTTCATTTTCTGTGTCTTCTCTTCTTTGGTGCCCATCTTGAAATGCATTGGGTCTGACTTCCTGGGGTGCTGAGTCCCTTCTGCAAGAGGTTTGCTGGAAGGTCCAAACACCATCAACCTGCTTGCACAAAAAAGCTTTGCTGAGTCTTGTGGCAGCTGTTTGAAGAGCTGTCTGGGCCTGTTGGACTCATCTCTTCCTCCAACATGATTCTGTGAGAGGGGAGGGGCTCTCCAGCTGCAGCTCTGCCACGGGGCAGTGCTCAGTTATTGAGGCTGAACCACCCATGGAGGAGGGTTTGCACCTGGGTGCTGGGCTGTGGGAGCGCTGGTTGAGGCCCAACTCGTGTTTCCTTCTGCTGGAAGGGACAGAAACCTCAGCAGATGTGTAGGGCAGTCAACTGTTGCAGTATTTTATCAGCACTTGTCCATCAGAGCTCTTTAGGGACCGTTTTCATAGAATCACAGAGCAGTTGGGGTTGGAAGGGACCTTTAAAGCTCATCTAGTCCAACCCCGCAGCAGTCAGCAGGGACATCAGCAGCTAGATCAGGTTGCTCAGGCTCCCATCCAACCTAACCTGGGATGGTTTCAGGGATGTCTCCTTCTCTGGAGACTTTCAAGACCCATCTGGGTGTGTTCCTGTGTGACCTGTGCTAGGTTCTGTGCTCCTGCTCTGGCAGGGGGGTTGGACTCAATCATCTATGGAGGTCCCCTCCAACCTCTAACATCCTATGGTCCTTTGGGGCATCTGCAGTCCCACTGGGCAACCTGGGTCATGGTCTTACCACCATCAACATTCTGAAGACATTCATCTTCTGTCCAAGGTGTGTTTGAAAATTGTTTGGATGTGGTGCTTGGGGCTGTGGTTCAGAGTGAACCTTGCAGGGTAGGGTTATGGGTTGGACTTGGTGATCCTGAGTGGCTTTCCCAACCTGAGTGTTTCTGTGATTTTTGGTGGACTTGGGGTGAGTGCCAGCCTCAGGATTGCAGTGTTCTTGGTGCCCAGACCACAGGCCAAGGTGTTGTGTCTCTCTCTCTGCCTCCCTCCCTGTGTCTGCTCCCCTACAGGGGGTGAAATGTGCCTGTGGTGCAGGCGTTGGAGTGGGANGGCTCTGCTGCCCACCTGGGCACACTGCTGGCTCCTGTTCAGCTGCTCTCTCCCAGCACCCCCAGGTCCCTCTGTGCCTGGCTGCTCTCCAGCCACTCTGTCCCCAGCCTGTAGCACTGCTTGGGGTTGTTGTGGCCAAAGTGCAGAACCCTGCAGGTAGAACACTTCAGTGGTTCCATCCTGCTGCTGCTTTTGGCTTGGTTGGTGTTGAACCAGCATGCAGGGAGTGCACAATCAGCATCTTGGAGAGGCAGTGGCAGGAAAGAGGAAGCTCCCCCAGAATATAAATAGGCAGCTCTTGGGCTGTGGCAGTGGCTGCTTGCCTGGCCCTGGAGCTCTGGGAAGCTGCCTCCTGCGTGTGTGGTTTGCAAAGGGGGAACTCTGAGGGTGTGTGTGTGGGGGGGGATGTGACACGAGTCAGCAAACCCCAGATGAATGAATCTGACACTCTCAGATAGGGGAAGGAAATGAAATTTGCTTCTATGTGCATCAAAATTGGGTGTACCCTCTGCACGTGTCCCCAAAGGGGACCAGGACCCCCCCTGGGCAGCTTACAGCAAGAGTTTCCACTGTGCTTGCACAGCAGCTGCCAGTGATTCATGGGCAGATCCTGGGACATTTTGTCCTCCAGGAGGTTCTTATTTCTTTATTAATTAATTACTTCTTTGTTGCATCTCCACAGGCATCTGTTTGTATTTTTTTTTTTCCTGTGGGCTGAGGGTTTACAACTTGCCCAGCTCCATCTCCTCCCTGAGTCAGCCTGTGCAGGGGTCTGGGTCCTGTTGGACCCAGAAGCTTTCATCCAGTCCCAAGGTCAGCTTGGCTGGAAGAAGATAAGGCAGGGTAGGGTTGATCTGCAGGTTGGGTGATAAATCAGGGAGCCATAGAATTGCCTCAGTTGGAAGAGACCTCTCAGGTCATTGAGTCCAACCATGGCCATTAAACCCTTCCCCAAGTGCCATGGCCACAGGTTTCTTGAACACCCCCAGGGGTGGTGACTCCAGCACCGCCCTGGGCAGCCTGTGCCAGTGCCTGATCACTCTTTCAGTCAGGGTGGGCTCAGGGGCTTGCTGGTGCCCCTGCTGCTGTTCAAGCTTGGTGGTGCCAGCCTTGGGGGCTCAAGGCTGCCAGTCCAGCTGTGCCTGGGCCAGCTGAGCTGAGGAGAAGCCAGGCTCAGATCTAGCCAGCAGGCAGCATCCTGGGGGAGTTGTGGGGGCAGGAGGGAGAAGTCTTTTCATGTCAATCTGTCCAGGACAGTGCAGGACACATGGTGCTGGCAGGTGAGGCAGAACCTCCTGTGTTTTAGCTTGTACCTGTTGTTCCTTGTCCTATCACTGGGTGCCACTGAAAATGGATTGGAGCCTTCATCTTGACACCCACCCATCAGATAGTTATAGACACTGGTGAGATTCCCTCTCTGCCTTCTCAAGACTAAACAGCCCCAGATCTCTTAGTCTTTGCCCACAAGAGAGATGTTTCAGTCCCACAATCATAGCTCTCCATCAGACACTCTCCAGCAAATTCCTGTCTCTCTTGAATTGGGAATCCAAAACTGGACAGGTCTGCTCTGGAAATTCAGACCTGTTTCTACCTGAACATAAATTTATGCCATAATTTATCCCAGAGCATAGAAAAAGAGAGGGAGGGTTGCAGGTGTCTGGGAGGATCTCTGTCTGTGTCTGCTGCCTTGTGTGGGTGCTGGCAGGGTTGGTGTGGCAGGGGGAAGATTTCTGATGCTCACAGCACAGCTGAAGTTCATCAGGAGCCTCACAAGCCCTCAAGCTTCATCAAAGCAAACCTCTCCATAGCCTGGCATGAAGGGAGAAGAGCAGGTTCAGCAGAAAGTGAGGATGGTGTCCAGTGACCCTGCCCAGGGGGAGTCTCTGTCCTCATCCATTAGCCATCACCAAGAGGCTCTGCCTTGCTCTCTGGTCTGGTTGTGCTCCCTGCCTCGACTCCTTGGCTCTTGTTCTTCTTCTAGGATTCTAACAAGCAGCACTTGACAGGAGCAGGAGGTGATAGCTGCCCAGTGACCATTGTTGTGATGGTGATGATAAAGGATGTAGGTTGAAGAGCATCTTAGGATCATGTTGGCTACATCAGCTCAGGGTCTCTTGAGATGTGAAGCATCATCTGAAGCTGAGGACCTGGGTGTGGCTGTTCCCACAGTCACAGGGAGCAGTCTGGGAGGAGAATTTTTTGCAAGGAGCAGCATTGCTCCTCGGGGTCCATCCTGGGTCACCCCACAGCAGCTTCTCCCTCAGTCGTTGCCATTGCTTAGTGATGTTTGTGCTGCTGAGAGGGAGTCTGCAGGATAAGCTGTGGGGTGACTCTGACCAGGGTGGTATGCAGGGGGGGACTTACCCCAAGCTCCTGCTCCCCAGTGCCTGGTCACCCGCTCCTGGCACCCAGCTTAGGGAGCAGCTTCTGAGCACTGCTTCTGCTATGTGTTACTCTGTGTCTCACTACTGGGTGTGGGGGATGCAGGGTGGGGGAGATCCCCATCGTGTTTAAAAGGATCTGGATTAAATCCTCTTAAGAAAGGCACTGACTCAGCAGAGCATGGTGGGGAGAGGAGGAGGAGGAGGAGGGAAGCAGGTTGTCCTTGTGGGGATGGAGCCACCTCCAAGTCCCATGCTGGTGTGTGGGGCTGGGGGCAGTGTGTGCCTGGGGAGGTGCCAAGAAGCATCCCCTCTTCCCTCACCAGTTTTGTATTTGCACTGAGGGATGGAGACCACCTAAATGTGAGCCTCCTAGGTGGGTCAGGCTGTGGCCTGGAGATGTTTGTCCTCAAGGGTGCAGGGACTTGTCCTGGCTGTGTCCAAGCCCACCCTAGTGCTGCTCCTTGGGGTTTTGAGCTCCCCTCTTGCATTTCTGCTCTGTGTGCTTGGCTGAAGCTGGCAGGCAGCTTGGTTTCACCGTGGTCAGTTGTTACTGAAGGTGCTCTGAGGTGCTCAGTACCCACAGGAACAGATTACTGAGATTATGGTCACACCAGGAGGCAATGTCACCTTCTGGAGGAGGGCTGGGGGAGGGTGACACAGCCAGGAACTGGGTACAGGAGTGGTGCTGCTGTACTGTGAGGGGTCCCTGCTTTGCCCAGCACCTAGCTCTGGCACAGCCTGGGTTTGCAGAAGGGGTGAGACACAGAGCAGACCAAGAGTGGCTTCTCCAAGTGCTGGCTGTGCCTGTGTGCAGGCTCAGGTGGCCCCAGGGTGGATTGGTGTCTGCTGGCCTGCATTTGTGAGTGGGCAAGAGAGACTCTCGCTGCCTGCCAGCTGTAGCCCTTGGCGTGCCAGGATGTCTCACAAGAGTGCCTCTGCCACTCCTGGCTCACCTTATCTCGTGGTGTATCTTGTCCCCCCGTGCAGAGCTCCACACAGGAGATTGGAGAAGAGCTGGAGGATGGAGTCATCTACAGCATATCGCTCCGCAAAGTGCAGCTCCATCACACAGCCAACAAAGGGCAGCGCTGGCTGGGGGTAAGCTCTGGGGTGGCTTCAGATGTTTCCCTGCCAGAGACATGGTGACCTGATGTCAGGGCTTGCCAAGGTGGATGCCAGCCCATGTCATGCCCTCGTTGTCATCTTCTGCCCAGGGGAGTGGTGGAGTCCCCACCCCTGGAGGTGTTCACAGACCCACGTGGCCAGGGCACTTTGGGGCATGGTTTAGTGGCCGTGGTGGTGTTGGGTTGAAGGTTGGGCTGGGTGATCTCAGAGGTCTTTTCCAACCTGGGGGGGGGGTCCTTCCAAGCCTTGTCTGGGAATCTGTATTTATCTGGGGGAGGAAGTGTGGAGGCTCTTGCTGGCCTCTGCCTGGCAGGAAGGGACCCGTGGGATACAACTTGGAGCCCCATTTTGTGGAACAGGGCAGCTCTGAGTTGCAGCAGCCTTGAGGGCTGTCCTCAAGGTCTTCTGCTGAGTTACTGCTCTGGGGTCTGAGGAGGTCCAGCTGCCTTGCCCCAGGCCTGCCACCAGAGCCCCAGGCACTGTAGGGTGTCTGTGGTCCCAGCCCAGCCCCAAGTGATGCCTTCTGAAGCTGGTGGGACCATGCTGCACGTGGATGTGTCTTGTCTTCACCCAACCCCCTGACTTCAGCTTCTGTCCTGGCAGTTTGAGAATGAGTCAGCCTTAAACCTCTACGAGACCTGTAAGGTGAGGACAATCAAAGCTGGCACCTTGGAGAAGCTGGTGGAGTACCTGGTCTCAGCCTTCAAGGGCAATGACTCCACCTACGTCACCATCTTCCTGTGCACCTACCGAGCCTTTGCCACCACCAAGCAAGTGCTGGACCTGCTGCTCGACAGGTGAGGCTGCCCCCAGCCCCAGGCACAGCTGTGTCTGAACCCCCTCAGCCAGGAGAGCCTCAGCATCTGCTGCTGCCATGCCTCAGCAGCCTGAGGGCTTCTCCAAACCCCTTCAGTGTGAGGGGCTGGGGGCAGGACACAGCTTCTCAGAGAGTTGGAGCCCTTCTAGCTGGCACCCTGCTGCAGGGTGGGCAGTGCTGGCTGCAGTGGCAGCGTTGGGGGAGTTAGGACAGTGCTGGAGAGGTTCATCCTGACCCCACGCTGTGGAGAGGACACACAAGTGCAGGATGCTGACTGCCTGCTGCTGTGCTCCTCCAGGTACGGCAAGCTCCACGTGCAGGCAAATGGGGACCACACCAGGCACACTGTGGACGAGAGGACAGAGCTGAAGAAGTAAGTCTTGACCAGCTGGGGGTGACCTGGTGAGGGCTGTCACCTCCTGAGAGATTCAGATCTTGTCCCAGGCTGTCTCTGGTGCCCAGGATGTGTTGGGCTGCATGTGGGTTTCTCACAGCACCCGATGCTGCTGGGGTGGGAGGCTGCAAGAGACCTTTGAGATCACCAAGTCACACAGGCTGGCCTGTTCTCTGCCCCCACAGCACCATCTCCTCCATCCTGGGGGCCTGGCTGGACCAGTACTCAGAGGACTTCCGCAAGCCCCCAGACTTCTCCTGCCTCAAGCAGCTCATCTCCTACGTGCGCCACAACATCCCTGGCTCTGACCTGGAGCGCCGAGCGCGCATCCTGCTGGCCCAGTTCCAGCAGCAGGAGCAGAGCGAGGCCGAAGCAGAAGGTGGGAGCCTCTTCCCTGCTTGGGGGGCTGTTGGGTGCAGAGGGTGCCACTGGTTGGCCTTGAGGGGCTCCGGAACCTCAGGTCTTGCTGTGTGGTTAAACCACTATAAACCCTGCCTGTGTTTGTTACCTGGAGCTGCAGCTGGAAGCCAATCAGCTGCAGCAGAAGTGAGAGTTGTAGGTGGAGTAGTAAATCTGCCTTTGCTGCCTGGGATAGGACAAGGAGCAGTGGATGGAAGCTGCAGCACAGGAGGTTTCACCTCAACACAAGGGGGAACTTCTTGACTGGAAGGGTCCCAGAGCCCTGGCACAGGCTGCCCAGAGAGGCTGTGGAGTCTCCTTCTCTGGAGCTTTTCCATCCCTGTCTGGATGTGGTCCTGTGTGCCCTGAGCTGGATTGTCTGATCCTGCTCTGGCAGGGGGGATGGACTCGATGATCTCTTTGGGTCCCTTCCAACCCCTGACATCCCGTGAGCCTGTGAATGCTCTGCAGACCTCCAGATTGAAACCAACCATCCTGAGCCTCATTTCTTGAGGTGTGGAGCCAGATGGAATTAAGAGCCTGGGAGGTGGGACATGGGTGCTCGCAGGGGGCTGGCTCATGGCAGCACTCAGCTTTGTGTTATCTCTCACAGCTGTGGACCATGGTGGCTGCACCTTCCAGCTGGTGGAGGAGAATGGGATTGGAGATGGGAAGCCAGATTTCCTCTCTTTCTCCCCAGAGATGGTGGCAGAACAGTTCACACTGATGGATGCTGTGAGTAGTCATTCAACAGCTGGTAGTGCCCAGCTGCCACCTGCTGCTCTGGGCACAGGCCTGCCTCTTCCCTTCGGTCTTTGCCTCCTGTCCTGCCTCTTCCCTTCCCTCCCCTCTCTGCCTCCTGTCCTGCCTCTTCCCTTCCCTCCCCTCTCCTCCTGGCGGTTCCCTTCCCCAGGAGCCTCCTCCCCATGCATGCCTTTACCTTGCAGGAGCTCTTTAAGAAGGTGGTGCCTTACCACTGCCTGGGCTGCATCTGGTCTCAGCGAGACAAGAAGGGCAAGGAGCACCTGGCACCCACCATCCGTGCCACGGTCTCGCAGTTCAACAGCGTCGCCAACTGCGTCATCGCCACCTGCCTTGGGGACAGGTCCCTGAAGCCGCAGCAGAGAGCGAAGGTGGTGGAGCGCTGGATCGAGGTGGCTCGGGTAGGGCAGTCCTGGAGTTGTCCACTCATACAACTGCTGAGGCTGGAAGAGACCTCTGAGATGGTCGAGTCCAAGCCCTCAGCCGGAGCTCACAATGCCACCCCTGCTGCTAAGCCACCTCCCTCAGCGCCACATCCACACACCAGCTCCCTGGGCAGCCTGTGCCAGTGCCTGAGAGCCCTTGCTGGGAAGAAATTCTTCCTAATGTCCAACCTGAAGCTCCCTCCAGGCCATTTCCTCTTGTCCTGTCACTTGTTGCATGTGAGAAGAGCCCAACCCCCATCTCACCCCAGCCTCCTTTTGGTGAGCTGTAGAGAGCAACGTGGTCTCCCCTCAGCCTCCTCTTCTGCAGGCTGCACACCCCCAGCTCCCTCAGCTGCTCCTCCCCAGCCTTGTTCTCCAAACCCTTCCCCAGCAGCTTCGTTGCCTTTCTCTGGACCTGCTCCAGCCTCTCAATGTCCTTCTTGGAGTGAGGAGCCCAAAACTGAACCCAGTATTTGAGATGTGACCTCACCAGTGCTCACCTCCTGCCTTCACCCAGGGCTTGATGTTCCCAGCAGATCCCTGGGATTTCCCTAACACTGAGTCCTGCCTCTCCTTGTCTGCCCCTAGGAGTGCCGCATCCTGAAGAACTTCTCCTCCCTCCGAGCCATCCTCTCAGCTCTCCAGTGCAATGCTGTTCACCGCCTCAAGAAGACCTGGGATGAGGTCCTAAGGTAAGCAGAGTCTTCTGCAGCCATGGGGTGGGGGGGTTGTGCTGTGGCTCTCACCCTTGAACATGTAGCTCATAGAATGGTTTAGGTTGGAAGGGAGCTCAAAGCTCAGCCAGTTCCTACCCCCCTGTGCCATAGGCAGGGACACTTCCCACTGGAATGCTCCAGGCCTCATCCAGCCTGGTCCTGAACACCTCCAGGGAGGTTGTGGAGCACAGAAGCACAGAATGTGATCTTTGCTCACATTCTGTGCTTCTGTGCTCCACAACCTCCCTGGGCAACCTGTGCCAGTGTCTCACCACCCTCACTGTAAAGAACTTCCTCCTAACATCCAGTTTCAATCTCCCCTCTGCCACTTTAAACCCATTCCTCCTCCTCCTGTCATTACCAGACCTTGTCAATAGTCCCTCCCCAGCCCTCCTGCAGCCCCCTTCAGATCCTGGAAGGCCACTCCAAGGTCTCCTGGAAGCCTTCTCCTCTCCAGGCTGCAGAGCCCCAGCTCTCTCAGCCTGTCCTCGTTGCAGAGCTGCTGCAGCCCTCTCAGCATCTTGGTGGCCTCCTCTGGACTCACTGAGATGGAATCATCTCAGCTCCAGCATTGCCTCTTGCAGTGTGCCCAAAACCCAGGGACCCTCCTAAGGTGTCAGGGACGTGAGGGGGGCTGAGGAAATGACAGCCTCATCATCTCCACCTTGAAGTAGCTCCTAAACAGCAGGTCCTTGCTAGAGCTGTGAGCACTTGGTGGGGGTGTCCTTTGAGCAGCGAGCCCAAAGAGGAGTCCCCAAGGTGGCAGCATTGCTGATTTTCCTCCCCCCCCATCTTGTTTCCCTCCTGAGCAGGGAGAGCTTCCGCACTTTCCATGAGCTCTCTGAGATCTTCTCCGACGAGAACAACCACTCACTGAGCCGGGAGCTGCTCATCAAGGTATGGACACCTCCCACTGGAATGCTCAAGGTCTCATCCAGCCTGGTCCTCAACACCTCCCTGGGTGACCTGTGCCAGTGTCTCCCCACCCTCACTGGAAAGAATTTCCTCCTATGTCCAACCTAAATCTGCCCTGCTCTTAGTTTCAAACCATTGTGCCTTGTCTTGTTGCCAGAAGCCCTTATAAAAAGTCCCTCCCCAGCTCTCCTGTAGCTCCCTTCAGGTACTGGAAGGCTGCTCTAAGGTCTCTCCAAAGCCTTCTCTTCTCCAGCCCCAACTACCTCAGCCTGTGCTCACAGCAGAGGCTCTCCAGCCCTCTGATCATATTTGTGCCCTCCTCTGGATCCTGCACCTGAAGGCACAGGCACAGCAGCTCGCTGGGTTTGAGGAGCAGGCAGAGGGTTCAGACCAGGCTGAGCTTTCTGTTTCTCCACCCAAAATTCATCATTGCCTGGAGCTTGTGAAGCAATTGAGCAGCAGAGATAAGCAGTGGGACAGGATCCAGTGCAGCGAGTGGCAGCTTCTCCCCAGAGGCAGCTGCATTTTTACAGCCCATGCAAAGGCCTCTTGATTTTTGGGTGGGGTTGTGGGGGTCATGAAAGGGCTGCAAATTAAAAAAACTCTTCCCTGTGGAGCCTCTGCCAGCCTGGCTCCAGTTCCAAGGGCCTGTGAGAGGACACAAAATGTGGAAGGGAACAAAACATCATCCCATGAAGGAGCTGTTCATGCAGAGCTGGAAATGGGAGCAGCAGTTCCCATTCACTGAGCCTCTCCTCCCTGTGAGCCATGATAAAGCTCAGATCTGATTTCCTCCTCTTCCCCTCCTCCCTCTTCCCCTCCACACACACAAAGTTGTGCCAATACAAGCATGGGGGGTGTGGAATTTTAGCTCCTCTACAAGTGCAGTTTGCCACCCACACTGATCCCTACCTCTCCCCACCATCCAGGAGGGCACCTCCAAATTTGCCACCTTGGAGATAAACCCAAAGAGGGCTCAGAAGCGGCAGCAGCAGCAACGAGAGATGGTGAGTCTGGCACAGCCACCCCTGTGCCCCCTCCCCAGAGGCTGCCCAGGCTGGTCCTGGCTCCCTGCTGACCCTGGCCGTCCTTTACTGTCCCCACAGGGTGTGATGCAGGGCACCATTCCCTACCTTGGCACCTTCCTCACAGACCTGGTGATGCTGGACACGGCCATGAAGGATTTCCTGGATGTATGTAGCCTCCATCTCCAGCCTCCACCTCTTTGCACAGCCACCACAGAGCCTGGGCTGGTAGATGGAGAGCCTGGTCCCTCGTGTGTCCTGTACCCGACACTGCAGCCTGGCATCCTCTACCTCACACTGCAGCCTGGGCATCCTATATGCAATGCTGCACCTTCTGTATCCTGTATCCAACACTGCACTCCCCAAATGTGACCCTGCACCACCTTCTCTGTCTCCCCTGGAATGGGTCACTCCTGTACTGCCCCTCAGCAGGGTCACCACACTGCAGTGGCAGGAGCCAGGGCACAGGGAGGGAGGGATGGGAGGGATAATTTTGTGCCTGCTCCCCACTGATATTTGGCTGCTTCTTTTCCAGGGTGGGCTGATCAACTTTGAGAAGAGAAGGAAGGTGAGAGCCTTGCCCTGGCAGCAGCATGGCAGGGTGGAGGGAGGAGGATGATGGCACAAGCTCAGGCTGTGCTGGTCGTTTCTCCTTTTTTGCTGGATGATTTTGGGGAAGGGGAGTTTGGTCCTTCACAGCTGCCTCTGTGTGCAGGACTGGGCTGCAGGAGTGGGGAGGAGGCTGGCACTGCCAGCCAGGTCTGGGCTCACTGCCTTTGTTTGCTGCAGGAGTTCGAAATCATCGCCCAGATCAAGCTGCTTCAGTCAGCCTGCAACAACTACAGCTTCACACAGGAGGACCAGTTCGTGGACTGGTTCCACAGCCTGGAGCGGCTCAGTGAGGCCGAGAGGTGAGTTCCAGCAGGCCACAGGGCTGCTTTGGTGCCTCAGCAGGTGCCCACTGCTCATCTCCCCCTGCTGCCGAGCTGCTGGCCCTGTGCTGCGCTCGGCGCAGTGCCCAGCTCGGGCACGGCAGCACAGAGCTCAAAGCGGTGCCCAGCTCGGGCACGGCAGCACAGAGCTCAAAGCAGTGCCCAGCTCGGGCACGGCAGCACAGAGCTCAAAGCGGTGCCCAGCTCGGGCACGGCAGCACAGAGCTCAAAGCGGTGCCCAGCTCGGGCACGGCAGCACAGAGCTCAAAGCCTCTCCTCCCCCAGCTACGGGCTGTCGTGTGAGATCGAGCCGCTCTCCGAGTCGGCCAGCAACACGCTGAAGGCCAAGAAGAACACAGGCATCATCAAGAGGTGGAGCGAGTGAGTGCTGCTCTGTGCTGGGCTGTGGGCAGGAAGCAGGACCCGGCGTGGGGCATCTCCCACTGAGCATCCCAGGGGACCAGGCTGGGGTGTTCAGGCAGGGGCAATAAAGCTGGCAAAAGGTCTGGAGAACAGGGCTGGGGAGGAGCAGCTGAGGGAGCTGGGGGTGGTTAGTGTGGGGAAGAGGAGGCTGAGGGGAGACCTCATTGCTCTCCAAAGCTCTGTGAAAGGAGACTGGAGCCAGGTGGGGGTTGGGTTCTTCTCCCTACTGTCAAGTGGTGGAACCAGGAGGAAACGGCCTCAAGTTGTGCCTGGGGAGGGTTAGGTTGGAGATTGGGAAAAAATTATTTGCTGCAGGAGTGGTCAGGGATTGGCACAGGCTGCCCAGGGAGGGGGTGGAGTCCCCATCCCTGGAGGTGTGCAAGAAGCCTGTGGCCATGGCTCTTGGGGACACAGTGTGGTGGCCATGGTGGTGCTGGGTTGATGATTGGACTCCGTGATCTTGGAGGTCTTTCCCAGCCCCAACGATTCTGTGGCTCTATGAAAGGCTTCCTTGCTCTGCTTCCTTCTCACCCCGACCACATCTCTCCTGGCAGCCGGCAGCCACCCAGCACCGAGCCCTGTGCCAGTGGCAGCTCCCACTCGAAGTCCTTCGACCAGCTCAAGTGTGGGCAGTACCTGTGCAGTGGGGACGCCACCGACTCCGTCAGCGTCACCTCCGCCGGCTCCAGCAGCTCGGATGTGGAGGAGATCAACATCAGCTTCATACCTGAGTCCCCTGACTGCCAGGAGAAGAAGGTAGGCAGCAGCTCACAGGGTCTGGGTCTCCAGAGGCAGCTGCAGCCACCGTGTGGGGCTGGGGCGCGGGGGGCAGGTGGGGGTGCTGGGGGCAGTTTTCACCCCGCCGGGGCCGGGCGGGACCCTGGCCGTTGCTGTGCAGCAGCGTGGCAGGGCTCCCATGCCTCCAGCCGCTGTAGTCCTGTCGGTCCCCATTGTCACAGGTCAGTGAGACCCCTCTGGCCTCCCTCCCCCAGCGCTGGTACGCCCCGTCTGTGGCCGACGGAGAAGCTAAACCCACTGTGTCCTCCGCATCCCCTCTCCTCCCTGCCCTCCAGTTTTGGGAGTCCACCTCCCTTTCCTCCCTGGACACGTCGGGCATCGGCTCGGGCTCCAGCAGTGCCTCGTCCTCCTCTGTCTCCTCCACGCCAGTGACAGCTTCCCGCACCCACAAGCGCTCGGTCTCCGGCATCTCCAGCTACTCCTCCCTCTCGCTCCCCCTCTACAACCAGCAGGTCGACGACTGTTGCATCATCCGTGTCAGCCTGGCCGTGGACAACGGCAACATGTACAAGAGCATCTTGGTTAGTAGAGGCCACCTGCGGTGGTGACAGCAAAGCTTGGGGAGGGGTCTGGGGAGGAGCAGCTGAGGGAGCTGAGGGTGTTCAGTGTAGAGAGGAGGAGGCTGAGGGCAGACCTCATTGCTCTGTACAGCTCCCTGAGAGGAGGTCGCAGTGAGGTGGGGGTTGGCCTCTTCTCCCTTGTGTCAGGGGATGAAAGGAGAGGAAATGGCCTCCAGGTGCACCAGGGGAGGGTTAAGTTGCAGGTCAGGAAACATTTCTTTGCTGCAGGAGTGGTCAGGGATTGGCACAGGCTGCCCGGGGAGATGGTGGAGTGCCCATCCCGGGAGGTGTTCAAGAAACCTGTGGCCATGTCCCTTGGGGACAGGGTTTAGTGGCCATGGTGGTGTTGGGTTGCAGCTTGTACTGGATGACCTTAGAGGTCTCTTCCAACCCAAGCAGCTCTATGATTCTGTGACACCAGTGAGGAGTGGCTCATCCTGCTCAGATGTGGGCAGGGCCCATTGTGTGGGGGGGTGTTGGTGGGAGGCTTTGTGGAGCTGTGCAGCCCCAGGTTCCCAACGCTCTGCATCCACAGGTGACAAGCCAGGATAAGACCCCAGTCGTCATTCGCAAGGCCATGGCCAAACACAACTTGGATGGGGATCGGCCTGAGGACTATGAGCTTGTCCAGATCATCTCAGAGGAGAGAGGTTTGTGCTGGGGGCTTGGGGGGCTCTCCTCGGGGCTCCATCCCTGCCTGTCCATGCAGCCCTGCAGCCTGGCCAGCACCGAGGTGGAGCTGGGCTGGGAGGTGACAGCAAGATGGATCCCAGCACCTTGGGGACAACTCTCAGCCCCACTCTGGGCCCCCTTTTGACCCCCACCCTTGCTCAATTCCAGAGCTGAAGATCCCTGACAATGCCAACGTCTTCTACGCCATGAACTCTGCCGCCAACTACGACTTCGTGCTCAAGAAGCGCGGCTTCGCCAAGGGGGTGAAGATCAAGCATGGCTCCAGCTCCACCTTGCCCAGGATGAAGCAGAAAGGCCTGAAGATCGCCAAAGGCATCTTCTAGCCTCAGCCCCACTGCCACCCATCACCGACGGGGCCTTGGGGGGCAGGCTGCTCTGGGCTTGGCTGTGGCCGGGCCGGGTGGTGCCCGGCACGGGGAGAGGAGCCACCTCCAGCACTGAGAGCCTGGGGCATGATGGCAACAGCCAGCACCTCTCTCTCTCTCCGCACAAGCCCCCTTTCTATCAGGTGTTTTTTGTACGCAGGAAGGCAGCAGAGGGAGGCAGAGGCTCTGTCTCTCCTCCTCTCTTTTATCCTTTTGTAACCCTTCCGGTGCGATGCTTAGCCCAGCCGCCAGCCAGCCCCGAGCTGCAGCCTGCCTCTGCCGTAGGTGCCTTGTGCCCGAGCCAGCCAGGGAGCTGGCAGAGGGGCCCTTTGCGAGGAGCAGAGCACGAGCCAGCACCCTAGGGCTGCAAAGCCCTCCCCATGCAATGTGGTGCTCTTCCTCCCTGGCTTTCCTGGCATTACCTCCGCGTCCTTCCTCCCTGGGATAAGTGGCAGTCACCACCGCCCGTCTCTGCCTGTCCTTCCCTTGAGAGAAGCTGTCGACGCCCCAGGCTGGGAGGTGAGCTGGAAAGGATGGAGCCCCGGGATGGAGCAGGTGCCTCGTGCTCTCAACTGGAAGCCTGCGTGGTCTCACTCCTCTCCCCCATCCAGCCCCATCCTCCAGCTGGATTCGGATGGCCACGTTCAAACCTGCACCAAAGATCCAACGCCAGTGTCTCTCTCTTCTGCCGCCGGGGGGAAGCTGTGCGCCGTGCCCCCAGTGCTGCCAGCCTAGCAAGGAAGAGGAGAGCAAATTTCTGTCTAACTTGTGTAAATAAGAGACTTTGGGGTCTGGTGGGGAGAGCTCAGGGCAGAGCTCCCAGCTCCCACCACCACCTGACCCACAGAAAGTGCCACTCACCTTGGGCTTTAACAGGACTTTCAAACACTGACCATGGGAGAAGCAGCAATGAGACTTTCTCTCTTTTTTTTTTTTTTTTTTT
>WBNM01045461.1:55806-98770 GCA_013399055.1 Ramphastos sulfuratus | reverse complement strand
CACTCACACTGCAGGCTCATGTTGAGCTTTTTCATCACCCCAGACCCCCAGGTCCTGTTCCTCAGGGCTGCTCTCAGCCATTCCCCACCCAGCATCCCTGTGGCTTGGGCTCTTTTACCATATTTCATTCCACAGCGAATTCTGAAGTCCAGAACTTGGTAAATCTTTGCTTCAGGATGTTTCCTGGGGTCATACCCAAACCTAACCCACAAGCTTCTCCAAGGACCTGTTAACTGCATAAACACAAGAGGGAAGATGGTTACAGAACCCCAGCAGTGCTACAGAGGTTCTTCAGTTCTTGGGTGATTCTAATGCTTCCCCTTGCTGCCCAAAGATGATTTCTTTTAGCAGCTCTTTCCATGCTTTTTTTTCCTCCCATGTTTTTATATCCTGAAACTAAGGCAATCAGTGCAACAAAGCAGAAATATTTGTGTGATTTTTACAAACTAAGATGCAGGGGAAAGTCTCTGCTTCCAGAGAGACAGGTGATGGGAGTGTCTGACTGAACTGATGATTAGAACCACTGGAGTAAACAGTTACTGAAGCTTCCATGGCTTTAAGGCCTGTTCAAAAGCAAAGTTCTCCTTCCCTCTTTCTCTTTACCCAAGCCCAAGCCTAGGTCCTTAGCAGCAGGACCAGGAGTCATAGAATGGTAGGGGTTGGAAGGGACCTCCAGAGATCCTTGGGTCCAACTCCCCCTGCCAGAGCAGGATCACCCAGGGCAGGCCACACAGGAACACATTCAGGTTGGATTTGAAAGTCTCCAGAGAAGGAGACTCCACAACCTCTATGGGCAGCCTGCTCCAGCCTCCAGCACCCGCACAGTAAAGAAGTTTCTCCTCATGTAGAGGTGAAACCTCCTGTGTTCTAGCTTATATCCATTGTTCCTTGTCCTATTAGTGGAAGAGCCTGGCCCCTTCCTCTTGACACCCACCCCTCAGGTATTTATAGACATTGATTAGATTTCCTCTCAGGCTTCTTTTCTCCAGACTAAGGCTCTCAGCCTTTCATCACAGGAGTGATGTTTAAGTCCCTTAATCATCCTTGTAGCTCTTCATTGGACCCTCTCCAGTAGATCCCTGTCTATCTTGAACTGGGGAGCCCAACCCAGCTGATGCTCTCCTGCAGCCTCAGACAGGTACAAGGGTCAAACTCACCATGTAGAAGGCCAAATATGGCAACAGAAGCTTCAGCTTGTCTGGGTGGACACTGATATTGGCTTTCACTGCATTCCTAGACCAGACAGGTCGGGCTTCAAAGAGCTAAAACAGCAGAGAGTGAGAAATGAGTGAGCCATGGCAGGGCAGCTTCCCACGGGGGCTTTCTGTACCAGGGCTTTTGGCCCTGCATGTGATCTGGGCATGGGCATCTGAGCTCTCGTGGCACAAAAAGGAACTTAATGTGAGCTGGCTGCAAGGAAGGGTTCAGCTCCTGACTTGCACAAGTGAAGGGTGGCAGTGGCATCTAGTGACACTTGCTGCATGAGTCTCAGTCCCCAGGAGTTTCAGGGGAAGCCAGAGAGAGTGGCTGCATGCAGCTTTTCCCTGCGCAGCACACTGGCCAGCTCAGGACTAAGGCACATACCTTTCTCAGCTCTTCCTCCACCCTTTTATCCACAGGATTGGTGCAGACCTTCTTCCAGGTCTGCACAGCAGCATCCAGGGGTTTAGTTGGGATTTCCTCATCATCAAAGTTCACAAAGATAGCGTTGTGTGGGCGCCGGGCCCTGCTGAGGCCGATCAGGTTCTCCCCAGACACCTGGGGGTTGTGGTAGCCCTCCCTAGGAAAGAAGGAAAGGAGCTGCTTTACTTCCTGCCTGTGGCACACAAGAACCAGAGGACTTTACTGGAATGTGTGAAAATGAAGTTTGTGCTCCAGATTTTGGAAAGGAAGGGACTCTGCTGCAGTGACTGCAGCTCAGGGACAATGCAGCTATGGTGACTTTGTATTTTGTCTGACATGCCAATGAAGGACAAGGAAAGATGCTTCTGAGGGAGATCTGAGATTGTTCTTCTGGAAAAAAACAAGCAGGGGCCAAGAAGGAACAGGTCTGGTGAGCATGGTCACAGGAATATTTGGCATCCACCCCTGCACACTCTGCCCTCAGCTCCAGCCCACAGCAGCAGGCACTAAGCTGGGCTCAAGTGTCCCACCCTGTGTGCAGTGTGCTGGGGGAGGCAGTCACCTTCTCCACACCTCCAGCTCCTCACACCTGGCAAGTCCTCAAGTGGACTTCAGGTTTTTTCGAGTGTGCCTTCTTCTGTTGTGCCAGATCAGGAGGGATAAAAGAGAACAGGGCAGAAGGTGAAATGCATGGAGAATGTATTCAGTGCTGCTCTGATGCTTCGAGAGAACAGATCCTACAATGCTGAAGTCAGAATGGATTGGAGGCACCTTGAAGTAATGGAAATGTTAACTTGAAGAGTTGTCTGCTAGAAGCACATAGCAAACACAAAATGTTTCCCTACTAGCAAGATCCAGAGCCAAGAGCTACTTCAGGAGCTAAGGAGCTGTGGCACTGACCGGTGCTGGATGTCTGGCCGATAAAAGTAGTCAACAGGAGTGTCCAGGCGTGAGAAGATCGGTGGTGGGATGTAGAGAGGTAATTCTCTGTTGAAGAACTCTTCCTTCTCTGGTTTGAGCATTAGGACTTTGTCATACATGGAGGTTTGCTTGCCATCAGGACCAGAGTGCATTGCCAGGTACTGGAAATCAGACATTCCTGTGAGAAACAGAAGTTAAGTTGTTGTGCAGTCCATGGTGAGGATATCAGCACTTCTCACAACACTCAGCTTGCAGGAGCCTGAGAAGGTTATGCAAAGGTTTACACAGCAAGGAGACTTGATTGCCCTTCCAGCCCACTTCCCTGTCCCAACAGACATACTCATAAAATCATAGAATGGGAAGGTTGGAAGGGACCTCAAAGATCATCTAGTTCCAACCCCCTGCCATAGGCAGGGACACCTCCCACTAGCACAGGTCACTCAAGGCCTCATCCAACCTGGCCTTGAACACCTCCAGGGAGGGAGCAGCCACAACCTCCCTGGGCAACCTGTGCCAGTGTCTCACCACCCTCACTGCAAACACCTTCCTCCTAACATCCACTTTCAACCTCCCCTCTGCCACTTCAAACCCATTCCCCTTGTCCTGGCATTGCAAGACCTTCTCAATAGTCCCTCCCCAGCCTTCCTGGAGCCCCCTTCAGATACTGGAAGGCTACTCCAAGGTCTCCTGGAAGCCTTCTCTTCTCCAGGCTGCAGAGCCCCAACTCTCTCAGCCTGTCCTCACAGCAGAGCTGCTGCAGCTCTCTCAGCATCTTGGTGGCCTCCTCTGGACTGGCTCCAACACTTCCATGTCCTTCCTGTGCTGGGGGCTCCAGAACTGCACACAGGACTGCAGCTGGGGTCTGAGAGCAGAGCAAAGGGGCACAATCCCCTCCCTTGCCCTGCTGCCCACACTGCTCTTGCTGCAGCCCAGCACACAGTTGCTGTCTGGGCTGCACTCACACTGCAGCCTCATGTGGAGCTTTTCATCACCCCAGACCCCCAGGGCCTGTTTCTCAGGGCTGCTCTCAGCCATTCATTCACCTTTAAGCCATGTGGGCTCCGAGCCAAACATTACCTTGAAATTTGTAAACGGTAGTGACAATTCCAAGAATTTCCATTTCAAACTCAACTTCTGGCTGGATTTGTTCTTCAGTGTCCAACTGCTGCTGCTTCTTCTTTGTCCTCCTCCTCACCTTGAGCAGCATGGTGGAGGTGGGGAATCGATTGGCACACACGGGATGGCAGTAAGGGTCCTTGGGGCGAAAATACAGCTCCAGCCTTTTGGCAGGGTCTGCATAGATCTGTCAGCAAGGGCAGCAGCAGAGTCTCCATTAGAATCGCTCCGGCACAGCCCTTCTCCCCTGGACTCATCCCTCCGCCTCAGGGATACGAATCCCCTCCCACCGCACCCAGCAGCACATCATGGGCACAAGCAGCCGCCCGCACCCTGCCCCACGGGAGCAGCCCAGGTGAGCGTGGAGTCTGCTTCAGAACACGCCGGGCCTGACCCGCGCGGACTCGGGGTGGGTGTCCTACAGCAGGTGGTTCCCTGGCTCCAGCCCTCTCCCCAGGACTCGGCTCCGCACCCCACACCCTCAGTGCCTGCAAAGCCGCCATCACCTCCCGGCCCCCTCCCGGTCCCCGCGGCCCGGCTCACCCGCGACACCCCCTGCTCTCCTCCCAGCGTCCGCAGCATGGCCCCCACGTCCCGCACCAGCCCCGGGTACTCCACGCACACCAATCGCGGCGTGCGGGGCAGCTCCAGCACGGCCGAGCCCCGCTCCCCCCACGCCCTCCCGGCCGCCATCGCTCCCCGGCCGCGGTNACCGCCGCCCCGGCTGCAGGGGTCCCCGCCGACCGCCGCCCCGGCTGCAGGGGTCCCCGCCGACCGCCGCCCCGGCTGCAGGGGTCCCCGCCGACCGCCGCCCCGGCTGCAGGGGTCCCCGCCGACCGCCGCCCCGGCTGCAGGGGTCCCCGCCGACCGCCGCCCCGGCTGCAGGGGTCCCCGCCGACCGCCGCCCCGGCTGCAGGGGTCCCCGCCGACCGCCGCCCCGGCTGCAGGGGTCCCCGCCGACCGCCGCCCCGGCTGCAGGGGTCCCCGCCGACCGCCGCCCCGGCTGCAGGGGTCCCCGCCGACCGCCGCCCCGGCTGCAGGGGTCCCCGCCGACCGCCGCCCCGGCTGCAGGGGTCCCCGCCGACCGCCGCCCCGGCTGCAGGGGTCCCCGCCGACCGCCGCCCCGGCTGCAGGGGTCCCCGCCGACCGCCGCCCCGGCTGCAGGGGTCCCCGCTGACTGCAGTGGGGTTGGATCAGACGAGCTTTAGAAGTCCCTTCCAACCCCAACTCAGTTCTGTGGTTCTACAATGGAGTCTCTCCTGCTGGGGGTCCACGCAGGCAACACAGGCAACCAAACCCTGGGCCCAAGGGCTGCCAGAGCAAGCTGAGCCGTGGGTGTGTGCCAGCAGCTGCACCAGGATGCTGCTGTGCTTTGGGCCAGGGAACGCACAACACCTGGACACTGGATTCCACTTGCTGCCTGACCCTGATGCTGGGGAGAAAAGTCTGTCATGGCAAAGACACAGAGGAGCCAGGACTCTGAGTTGCAAGCAAACTTTTAATGAGTTTGGCCTCTTCTTCAGAGGTGTTTGCCTTAGCCTCACATCAGTTCCACATCAGTTCCACATCAGTTCCATCAGTGATGTTGGCAACCTGTGGCAGGCTCCTGTAGACTGAGTTCCAGTAGTTCACGAACTTGGCTCTCAGGTCCTGCTTCACAGAGTTCTTGCCAATGTTGTTGTTGATTTCCAGGTAGTAAGTGCCCTTTTCACTGTAGGGTGGCCAGTTGACAGGCACCTTGGAATAGCCCTCGTTGGGGTCACTGGGGAAAAGAAGGCACAGAAGTTCAGCTTTGTCAGAGCAGCTTGTGGAGGCAGCAGGGGTTGTGGTGTGTGGCTTGGGTCCCATCTGCCTAGGTGAGGCTTTAAGTGAGTGCAAAGGCAGAGTCTAACACTGGGAGAGGCAACTCTGTCTGCTAGGAGTGACTTGCTGACCTGCAGTCTCCTCCCTTGGTCCACACAACATCATCCCTGGTTGCACACAGGGGCTTAACTCCTGCCTGCACACTAAGATTTGCGAACAAACCTCATCATTAAGTTTGGGCAGAGCACAGAAGTTCTGGAAATGCTTCTGCTGTCCCTAGGGGTTCTCTGGGTGAGAGAGATCCAGAGCAAACTCTGCCAGTGACAGAGGTAGAGGCAGGCTCACAACACAAGGACAGGCAGAGGACACTGCACTTTTGGGAACTGCTCCTGAGAAGTTAGNTTGCCCCTCCTGCCCACCAGAGCCCATTGCTGGCTCATGCTCACCCTCCCACCCACCAGGACCCCCAAATCCTTTCCCCCTTCGCTGCCTTCCACCAGCTCAGTCCCCAACCTATCCTGATCCCTGGGGTGAGCCCCAAATATGGAAGAGGAATCTCTCACCCTGACTTAGCAAAGTTGGTCCAGTAAGCAATCATGGCACTTGAGACAGTCCTGTGCTTGGGCAGGTAGCCCAGGGGGGTGGCAAAGGGTTTCCCAAACACATACTGCAGGTCGTCAGCGTGGTCTGCCCCTACCCAGCTCGGGTAGACAGGCATGCGGGACGGCTGGGAGAACAGGTAGCTGTAGGTCTTGGCAGTCCTGAGGGGAGGAGAGAGACTTGCTGTGAGTGGAGGGCAGGCAAAGGGGTGCAGATCCCTCCTCGTGCTCCAAACACAGGCAGAGACAGAGCTTCACCCACGGGAGGTGCATCCAGGAGGTGATCTTGGGAGGAAACATTCTTCTAGCTGGAAATTTTTAACTTCCTGGTTTCCACCCTAAGCCTCATCCTGCTGCCATGTCTCATGGCATCAAACACAGCCAGGATGAAGCCTGAAGCTTTTAGGAAGCAGGAGCTCATTTCACTGGGAATTCACAGCCAGTTCCCAGTGTGATTGCCTTGCAGCAGCAGGGAAATGGGGTTTGTAAAAGCTGTGTGTAAGTACTGAGTACCAAGAAGCCAACCTCCTTGCAGTTCAGCATTCTGAACCCACTCCTCAGACTGTTTTTGGCTCCCTGGGTGGGCCTTGGGCTGCTGCCAGGGCTGAGATGCTCACCGGGCATTCTTCAGGTGCAGATTCAGTGCCCACTGTGTGGGAACCAGGAAGATGTAGTCAGTAGCCAGGTCCACCACTGTCTTCTTCACAGTCTCCCTGTCTGGTTTTTCACCCCAGTCTTGGGTGTAGATGTTGTAGGTCAGACTGGCTCCACGCTCACCCCTGTCCACAGTAAGTCCTTTGACCAGATTATAGACCTCATCTCTGAAAAGAGAAGTGGTGGCAATTAATTAGAGACTGGCAGCTTCAGGTGAGGCAGGGCCCATGGGAGTGGATCCCAGCTCCTGCTGGCATTCACATCCAGCCCTGTGGTTAACAGCAGCTTGGTGGAATAAAGGCCAATGATTCCTTTCCAGCTATTCCAGCCCAGATTCCATCCCCATTCCAGCTCAGACATGTGTGCTTCCCAGCGGAACAGCTAGGGGCCAAGCTTGCCACACGCTGTGTTTGTCCACTAGAAAGGATATTATGGGGTGGGTGCCCAGGATGTATCTGCTCTGGATGAAGAAGATCAGGGCTGCCAAGCCTGTCACTGGTGCTGAGTTCAGAAACACCTTAAAGGTATATGGGGAAAACTTTGCCACTAGCTGCTCCTTCCCCTTGAAGGCTCTGAGCTTGGTATCCTTATGCCCTAGGCAGCCTGGTTTGGAGTGAGATTCTGTCAGGTGTGAGTCCTTGGAGTTTGGGGGTACCTTAAAGATGAGGCTCCTGCTGCTGAGGGCTCTAAGAGCATCCTTTACTCACGCGGTGACTTTCACCAGCGGGCGGTTGATGGCAGGTATGTCGATGCCAGCAAAGAAGTGCCCATCCATGTCATTGACCCCAGCAATGTAGTCAATGTCAGCAGTGTTGGCAAAGAGGTTCTCTGGCATGTCTGGGAGGAAGTCTCCATCAATGACAGGAGAGAGGGCAAGTGTGTGAACCAGAGGAACTGCAGCAGGAGACAAAACCAGAGCCGGTAAGGAGCTGACAAAAGGCAGATGTGTGGCCTGGCATGAGCCTAGGAGTAGGCTGAGGGGTGGTGACTTCAGTGTGACCACAAGGTCAGGAAACCTCATGCTTGTAGGTGGGGGAGAGGGATAAAAGATCTGTCAGCCAGCAGGGAAGATCATCAGGAGTTGGCCAGCAGGAGCAGGGAGGAGATTGTCCTCTTGTACTCAGCTCTGGTGAGGCCACACCTGGAGAGCTGTGTTCAGTTTTAGGCACCTCAATACAAGAGAGATGTGCAGGTGCTGGAGTGGGTCCAGAGGAGGGCAAGGAAGCTGTGAAGGGCCTGGAGAATAAATCTGATGAGAAGTGACTGAGGGAGCTGGGGATGGGCAGTGTGAGGAAGAGGAGGCTGAGGGCAGAGCTCATTGCTGCCTACAGCTACCTGAAGGGACATTGTGGAGAGGCTGCTGCTGGGCTCTGCTCACAGGGAGTTGGAGACAGAAGAAGGGGGAATGGCCTCAAGCTGAGGCTGGGGAGGTTTAGATTGGACATTAGGGAAAAAAATCCATGGAGAGAGTGGTCAGGGAGTGGAATGAGCTGCCTAGGGAGGTGGTGGTGGAGTCACCCACCCTGGAGGTGTTTAAGGGTGGTTTGGATGTGGTGCTTGGGGCTATGGTTTAAGGTGAATCTTGTTGAGTAGGATTCTAGGCTGGACTTGGTGCTCCTGAGGGGCTTTGCCATCCTGCAGGTGTCTGTGATTCTGTGACACAGACTCTGCTTCCAGACTCTTTGCAAACACCTCAGTGTCCCACCAAAGCCATGGTGAGCCCTGGGTGGGTGGGTGTTGGACCACAAACATGAGCCAGGGGCCTTACCAGGCAGGTTGATCAGTTCCAGGTGGTAGGCCAGTGTCAAAGCCTTGGGGCTGGAGACACGCAGGCAGCTAGCCAGGACAGTGCTGTTGTCTGTGGGGCAGCCAACCTTTGCCCCAATCTGCAGCAGGACAGAGAGGAACCTCTCAGACACTGCCCTCTCAAGCCAGGCTTCATCCCTGCCTTCCCAGAGACACAGGCTGGGTTGNCTTTGAGGTCCCTTCCAACCTTCCCATTCTATGAATTGAAAGCAGCACATCTCCAAAGCTCTGTGCTGGGCAGCAAGGCTCCTGCTGAATCCCATGCTAGTGATGCTCTTCTTTCCAAAACCCTTGCTGACTCTTCTCAAAGCAAGCCCTCATTTTGTTCTCCCTTCCCTCAGACAAGACCCAGAGCTTACCCTTTTAGCCCAGGCCAAGGGGTCTTTTTGGATGGCCCAGCTGCAGAGACCGACACCGCTCTGGCTGATGGCTCTCTTGAATATGCCCTTGTTCTTTGGGCTCAGCATCTGTGGTGCAGAGCAGAAACAAGAAGGTTTCAGGAGCTCAAGGCCTGCCAGACCTGCCCAATCATCTCACACCTTGTGCACCAGTCCCAGGGAAGCCTCCAGCTCTTGTGCTATTAACAGCCTCAGCAATTAGAAGGTGATGTGGTGAGGAGCAAAGCAGGGGGAGATGGCAAGGAAATGTCACCTCACCAGGGGTGCCAAAAGCAAGGACACAGGTCTGCATTGCTGGGACTGATGAAACTGAAGGAGGAGGAATGGCTACAAAGCAAAGAGGTTGAGCATTGCCATCCCTAGCAAGAGAAGACTAATCAGGTGATGCAGGTGGAGGAAAGCAGCTGGGTGCCAAGGGGACCACCTCTCCCACTTAGGCAGGAGTGGCTTTGGTGGGCTCCAACAAGGACAACTCACCTGCAGAGAGACACTGGTGGCACCAGCTGATTCCCCAAAGATAGTGATGTTATCTGGGTCACCCCCAAAGGCTTTGATATTCCTCTTCACCCAGGCAATAGCCATGTGCTGGTCCTTCAGCCCGTAGTTCCCTGAGCCACAGAGAGCACCGAGCGTTGAGCAAGGGCACGGCGGAGCTGGCGAGCCCTGTGCCAGGGTACCCTGGAGAGGGAGCAGCTGTGGTACCTGGCAAGTTCTCGTCGCCAGTGCTCAGGAAGCCCAAGGGCCCCAGGCGGTAGTTGAGGGTCACCACGATCACGTTGCCCCGCACGGCGATCTCCTCCCCATCGTAGAGGTAGTTATCGAGGAAGTTGGCTCCCTGGCTGCCTCCCACGAGGAAGGCACCGCCGTAGATCCAGACCATCACTGGCAGTTTGGTAGAGACTGAGATGAAGATGAAAAGCAGCATGAGGCAGAGCAGGGCTGGAAGGTGCTGTGCCTCCTGCCCTGCACCCACTGCCTGAGCACTGCTCCACCTGGCCGCCAGCAGACTTGTGCCGGGCAGTAGCTGTGGCTAAGAAGGTCCCCACAGCACAGAAGAGGCTGGGGCTGAGGGACACTGGCTGAGAGGGTGTGCTGGTTTGAGGCTAACTGGAATATTTTAATGCAGAAAATTATATTATAGGCTGTGAAAGGAAAACAATGGTGATGTCTGCTTCACTCATAGGCTTGCTGAGGTGTTGAAGAAGACAGACAGATAAGGCACTCTCCCGGAGAGTCTCAGGCTTTCTAGCTGTTTTGGTATGGACCTCTCTGCTAACTTAACTCACCACTCTACTTCTAACCCCCCTGGCCACTCCTCCAAACTCACCTTGCACATAAGCCAAGCCCTGGGGTAAGGCACAGGGGTGGGGAGAAGGTGGAAGGGTGGTTGGGAGCCCCTCCTGAGGACTCTGATTTCTGGGAGGGGGATTGTGTTTCTGTATTACCTTTAACTTGTCTATGTCTGTAACTATTCCTGTCTATTGTGTCTATCTCTGCTTGTACATTGTGCTGAGCTGTAAATAGAGCTTCAGTCCTTAACTCCCAAACCATCACAGAGGGCTCCCACCCTTCCCTTTGGAAAATCAGTGCTCCTCTAGCTGCCCACTATGGGAGCACAGCTGCTGGGAGATGCTCCAAAGGCAAGTGAGAAGCCCCTGCCCAGGTGGCTGCCCAGCACATACTCTGCTTCCTCCCCTGGGGGATCCAGATGTTGAGATAGAGACAGTCCTCACTGCCACGGACATCAGTCTGCGTGAGAGTCATCTGCATGCAGCGGTTCTTGAAATCCTTTGCACTCAGTGTTCCTGAGAGGAGAGAGGGAGGACAGCAGCTTGTGGTTAGAGACATCAGTTCCATCCTTGGGTTGCAAAATTGCAACCAGAGGGCTGCAGCAGCTCTGCTCTGAAGACAGGCTGAGAGAGTTGGGGCTCTGCAGCCTAGAGAGGAGAAGGCTTCCAGGAGACCTTATAGAGGNCTATGAATCTGTGGAAGACTTAGACACAGACTCTCATAACCCCCAGGGGACTCAAAGCTTTTTGTTGAAGTAGGTAGAAGCAGGCAATAACATCTTTGGCTTGTCAATAATGGACTAAAGGGAGAGAAAGAAAATTAAACCCCCAGACCAAATGCATTCAAAAGCTTGGACCTTACCTTCCCAGCCAGGATGAGGCTGAGGATCTTCCAGAGTCTTTGTAGGAGCAGCAAAGGGAATCCCTCTGAAGATGTCGACATAGCCCTCGAACAGTCCCAGATTTTTGTTCTCACCTTCCACAAAGCCTCCCTCAGTGAGCACCACCCCCAGCTGCACGTGAGGGAAGAGAAAATCCATGGCACAGTCCTCCACAGCATGTCCAACCTTCAACCCAGCACCACCATGGCCATCAAACCCTGTCCCCAAGTGCCATGCCCATAGGTTTCTTGAACACCTCCAGGGATGGGCACTCCACCACCTCCCTGGGCAGCCTGTGCCAGTCCCTGACTGCTCTTGCAGCAAAGAAGTTGTTCCTAATCTCCAACCTAAACCTCCCTGGCACAATTTCAGGCCATTTCTTCTCCTTCTATCACCTGATAATAGGGAGAAGAGACCAACCCCATCCTGGCTCCAGCCTCCTTTCAGGGACATGCAGAGAGCAATGAGGTCTCCCCTCAGCCTCCTCTTCTCCAGGCTGCACACCCCCAGCTCCTCCAGCTGCTCCTCCCCAGCCCTGTTCTCCAGACCCTTCCCCAGCTTTGTAGCCCTCCTCTGGACATGCTTCAGCCCCTTAATGTCTTTCTCGGAGTGAGGGGCCTGAAGCTGACCTCACTCTTTGAGGTGTGACCTCAGCAGTGCCCAGCACGGGGGCACAGTCACTTCCCTGCTCCTAACTGGCCACACTCTTGCTGACTCAGCCCAGGCTGCCATTGGCCTTCCTGGGCACCTGAGCAGGCTGCTGGCTCAGGTTCAGGCAGCTGTCAGCCAGCTCTGTTTTGCTGGGCAGTCAGAATGCCCTGCAAAGCTCTCAGAAGCTCTCTTGTACTCACGGTTGCTGCTCCTGCTGCCCCGAGGCAGCAGCACAAGGCAAGGCAGAGGATCCCCCAGCGAGCCATGGTGTGCACACCTGAGGACAGAGTCCCCAGATGGGGCCCTGCCTGTTATATAGGTAGGAGTGTGGCTCTGTGTCAATGCCACAGCCCAGTCTTGGCTCTCAGCTGAACCACAGTAACCTTTCCAGACCTGTCCTTCAGCCTCAGGCTGAGGTAAGACTGTGTGAGCCCTGCAGATGTTACTGCTGAGGGCTGGAGGCCAAAGGTAAGGAAGTATCTCAGGCTAACGAAGCTCCTGGGAACATTAAAAGTGCTGAAGCCTTGAGAAGCTTTGAGAAGCCTCAGATACAGCAGGCTGAGATCATGCTGACCATGCACCAGAGCTCATCAGAAACCTGGCACTGGTGACACACTGGGGAGCCACAGCTCACCCCCTCTGTCACTGGCTGCTCACAACCCAGCCAGCAATGGCAGGTGGATGAGTGGCCAACCTCTGTGGACCTGAAGCTCTGCCCCACTGTCTGCTTCCCTCAGTCCTTGCTGTCTGCTGGGGAAGCCAAAGCAGGATGAAGAGCATCATCTCCTGAGGACAACCTCCACTGCATCCTGCAGAGGGGAATTATTCACTGCCAAAAAGTGGTTTTCTGCTGGCCTTGTACCCAAGGTCACCAGTGAGGGCCAGTGCCAAAGCTGTGGCTCAGCATTGGCATTCCCCTTGGAGAAGCAGAAGGGCAGCTCAAGCCTTGGGGACTCCAACAGCCCCAGAGTGCTCCCCCAGCACCTCCTCAGACACCTTTTCTATTACCACATGGCCCAGCCAAGGTGCACTCTTCACACCAGGCTGAGGGGGCTGGGGATGTGCAGCCTGGAGAAGAGAATATTCCAGGGGGATCTTAGAGTTGTCTGCCAACAGCTGAAAGGATCCTTCAGAAGGGCTTCAAAGGGACTTTTCCTGGGAGTGTCTACAGACAGGTCAAGGAGGAATGGTTTGAAGCTAAGGCAGAGCAAGGTAAGACTGGAGCTGAGGAAGTTCTTCAGTTTGAGGGTGGTGAGAGCCTGGCACAGGCTGCCCAGGGAGGCTGTGGCTGCCTCCTGCCTGGGGCTGTTGCCGGCCAGGGTGGATGAGGCCTTGAGCAGCTGAATCTAGCTGAGAGGTGTCCCTGGGCATGGTGGGGAGGTTGGAGCAGATGAGCTCTGAGCTCCCTTCCAACCTGAGCCCTTCTGTGATTCTTTGGAGACATTTGGGAAGGAGCTTCTCCTGTTTTTTGGGTGCATTGCCAGCTGGTCTGGATCCTGGGCTCATGCCTGGGAGTTTGTTGTGCTGAGTGGATGCCAGCTTGGCCATGGAGTTATTAGCTGAGCTCAGAAAGTCCTTCCCTTCACCTTGCCCTCTGCAAAATCTGAGTATGGAAACCTTGAGTCTCAAGATCTGAGACCCCTTATCCTGCACAAGATGTAAAGAAGGAACCCAGCTGCTGCTCCCCTGCTCTGCCTCCTGGCAGCCTCAGGCAGGCACAAGGCACAGACTCACTACAGAATAGGCCAAATATGGCTACAGCAGCTTCAGCTTGTCTGGGCAGACACTGATGTTTGCCTGTACTGCACTCTGGGACAGGATGGGCTTCAAAGAGCTGGAATAGTATGGAAACAACCATGGAACTGAGCACAGAAGCCTCAGTGGCATCTCATGGGACCTGTCATTCAGGCAGGCTTGGGATTTGCCCATCAGTGTCCTCAGAAATACAGACAATGCCCATCCAGCAGCCAGGCCACTCTCAGAAGGGCTGGTGGAGAGCTCTGCAGAAGGCACATTGCAGGATCCATGCTCAGAACGTGGGCACCTCTAAGGGAGAGGTCCCAGCCCTCAGGTTTCAGATGGATGCCACTGGAGCACCTTCCTGATGTGACATTGTCACACCTTGACAAACGTTTGTCCCAATCAACATTTGCAGCTGTTCAGGACTCCCAACAGTCCTGAACATTCCTGGCAGAACAAGCCAGTCTGCATTCCTGGCAGAACAAGCCAGCAGAGTCCTTCTGACCTGGGAGATTAGAGAAAAAGCAAATGTGTGTTTTGCTAAGGGCAGAGGGCACAGATGGTAGCAAACTGGAGTGGAACCCCAAGGCTTGGATTTGAGTTCCTGGCTAACTACACAGGTCCACATCTCACCACCAAGGTTAAGTGACACAATCACAAAACCTTCAGAGAAGGTTACAACCACACACACTCTGGATGAGGTCTGCAGGACACAGCCCAGCATCCAGCCCAGCTCAGGAATGCCCTTCTCAGCTCTTCCTCCACCTTTTTATCCACAGATTGGGTGTACAATTTCTTCCAGGTTTAGTTTGGGTCACTTAAACATGAACATTCACCAAGGTAGTGTTGTGTGGGTCCTGCTGAGGGCAGCCAACTCCTCACCAGACACCTGGGGCTTGTATCCCTCACTGAGAAAGAACAAGGAGGGATTGGGTTTGCTTTTGCCTACAGCACACATGGAGCCTTCCTTGGAAGATGTGAAAATGAAGTTTGTGCTCCAGATTTTGGAAGAGAAGGGCCTCATCCATGTGAGCAAGAGGTTGATTTGGCTCCCATGGATGCTGGCACCACATACTGGTACCATATAAAAGACTTTTGTGGCCACAACCGAAGAAAGATAATTTACATCACAAAGCTAAGTCCAGTGGCCCAGAGGTCTCCTGCAGTGCCTCAGAGCAAACCCTGAGGCACTTGGCTGCTGGTTTGCATGAAATGTGGCTTCAGCACAAAAGGCTTCACCCTCTGCATGTCCTCTGCTGTAGTTCCTGCAGCTCAGCAGGGTGCAGGATCAAGGCAAGAGGGAAATGCAGCTCGGATAAATGTGGATTATGTGAAGGTGCCGATGAAGGACGGCAGTGAGAAAAATGAAAGATGCTTCTGTGGGAGATCTCACAGATTGTTCTGGAAAAAACAAGCAGGGGCCAAGAAGGAACAGGTCTGGTGAGCATGGTCACAGGAATATTTGGCATCCACCCCTGCACACTCTGCCCTCAGCTCCAGCCCACGGCAGCAGGCACTAAGCTGGGCTCAAGCACCCCATGGGGTGTGCAGTGTGCTGGGGGAGGCAGTCACCTTCTCCACACCTCCAGCTCCTCACACCTGGCAAGCCCTCAAGTGGACCTTCACTGAGGTTTCTGCTGCCAGGCTGCCTGCTTCTGTTGTGCCAAATCAGGAGGGAAAGAAGACATCAGAGCAGCAGTTCAAACAGGTGAAAGTCTCCATCCCACCACCTTCACCCCGCCCCTGAGCTCCCCTTTTCCTGTGGGTACCCCATGCACAGCAGCTGGGATGTGTGGGATAGCTCCAGCACAGCTAAACCCCACTGCCCCCACCACCATGGGGTCCTTGGGTCAGGGTTGGAGGCACACTTCTGTGTGTGTGTGCTTGGGTGTTGGTATTGCAACTGCTGCTGGTCCTCCTGCTCATGCCAGCACGGTGGACAACAGGTTGGTTCATTCTGAGAGAGCTCCAGACCACCATTGCCAAGCAGCCAGGAGCCAGAGAAAGTCCCAGGATAAGGCAGAAGTAGAACCACTATTGCCAAGCAGCCAGGAGCAGGAGCACCATTGCCCAGCAGCCAGCAGCCGGAGCACCAGTGCCCAGCAGCCAGCAGCCGGAGCACCAGTGCCCAGCAGCCAGCAGCCGGAGCACCAGTGCCCAGCAGCCAGCAGCCGGAGCACCAGTGCCCAGCAGCCAGCAGCCGGAGCACCAGTGCCCAGCAGCCAGCAGCCGGAGCACCAGTGCCCAGCAGCCAGCAGCCGGAGCACCAGTGCCCAGCAGCCAGCAGCCGGAGCACCAGTGCCCAGCAGCCAGCAGCCGGAGCACCAGTGCCCAGCAGCCAGCAGCCGGAGCACCAGTGCCCAGCAGCCAGCAGCCGGAGCACCAGTGCCCAGCAGCCAGCAGCCGGAGCACCAGTGCCCAGCAGCCAGCAGCCGGAGCACCAGTGCCCAGCAGCCAGCAGCCGGAGCACCAGTGCCCAGCAGCCAGCAGCCGGAGCACCAGTGCCCAGCAGCCAGCAGCCGGAGCACCAGTGCCCAGCAGCCAGCAGCCGGAGCACCAGTGCCCAGCAGCCAGCAGCCGGAGCACCAGTGCCCAGCAGCCAGCAGCCGGAGCACCAGTGCCCAGCAGCCAGCAGCCGGAGCACCAGTGCCCAGCAGCCAGCAGCCGGAGCACCAGTGCCCAGCAGCCAGCAGCCGGAGCACCAGTGCCCAGCAGCCAGCAGCCGGAGCACCAGTGCCCAGCAGCCAGCAGCCGGAGCACCAGTGCCCAGCAGCCAGCAGCCGGAGCACCAGTGCCCAGCAGCCAGCAGCCGGAGCACCAGTGCCCAGCAGCCAGCAGCCGGAGCACCAGTGCCCAGCAGCCAGCAGCCGGAGCACCAGTGCCCAGCAGCCAGCAGCCGGAGCACCAGTGCCCAGCAGCCAGCAGCCGGAGCACCAGTGCCCAGCAGCCAGCAGCCGGAGCACCAGTGCCCAGCAGCCAGCAGCCGGAGCACCAGTGCCCAGCAGCCAGCAGCCGGAGCACCAGTGCCCAGCAGCCAGCAGCCGGAGCACCAGTGCCCAGCAGCCAGCAGCCGGAGCACCAGTGCCCAGCAGCCAGCAGCCGGAGCACCAGTGCCCAGCAGCCAGCAGCCGGAGCACCAGTGCCCAGCAGCCAGCAGCCGGAGCACCAGTGCCCAGCAGCCAGCAGCCGGAGCACCAGTGCCCAGCAGCCAGCAGCCGGAGCACCAGTGCCCAGCAGCCAGCAGCCGGAGCACCAGTGCCCAGCAGCCAGCAGCCGGAGCACCAGTGCCCAGCAGCCAGCAGCAGAAGCATCATTGCCCAGCAGCCAGCAGCCAGGCTCCAAGGCTGCGCTGGAAGGGTTCGGTGCTTGCTGGGCTCAGCCTGCAGGGCGCAGCAGTTCTGCGTTTTCAGCTCCCTTGGCTCTGCTGCTCGGCTCTGAGCCACCTGATTCTCGTTGGGCTCCAGAAGCAAGCCCCAAACTGTGAGCAGGTGGAAGCACTGCAGAGGGAAAGCCTTTAAAAGCAGCCAGCCTGGTTTGACTGTGCCTGCTGCTTTGCACAGCGTCAGTGCCTCGGGGGCAGCCTGAGCAGTGGGGTCCTGCCTGGTGCTGTGGTTGCTTCCTTCTGGCTTCACAGAATGTTGGGGGTTGGAAGGGACCTTGAAAGATCATCCAGCCCAACCTCCCCTACCAGAGGAGGGTCACCAGGATGGCATCCAGGTGAGTTTTGAGAGTCTCCAGAGCAGGAGACTCCACAACCTCTCTGGGCAGCCTCCTCCTGGGCTCTGTCACCCTCACAGTGAAAGTTTCCCCTTATGTCCACGTGGAACCTCCTCTGCTCCAGCTTGCCCCCACTGCCCCTTGTCCTCTCACTGGGCTGGGAAATGCCACAAATGTCTCCAGAAATGTCAAGCTCCCACTTGCCTTAGGCTTTCATGGCATTTTTGGAAGCTTGGGCTCTGGCAGGAGTGTCAGGGCTGAAAACCACGAAGGGAAATGTTGCATCTCCCAGCCAAGGGCTGGCTCAAGTCTCTTCTTTCCTTCTACTCCACAGACTGTGTACCATGAGTTGTTAAGGAGCAGCTGGAGCAGGAAACAAGAATGTTTATGGAAAGGGGCAATAAACCATCAATGCAGTGACCCAAACTGCCAGAAGTTAAAATGTTACTTCTAACTGCCCTCTTCTGCCATGCTTTAGATGCCAAATGACTGCAGAGCTCTTTTGGTTTAGGAGCAGTGATGGTCAAAGAGGCTGGAACTGAGCTTCCAGGCTGCTCAGAGTCTTGGTTGTGGAAAGCAGAAATTCCTTCTGAAAGTAGTTTGCTTGGTGAAACTTTATTGCAGTGTGGAAGGGGCTGTGCAGCCAGAGCAGTGTGGGCAGCAGGGCAGGAGAGGGGATTCTGGCCCTTGGCTCTGCCCTGCTCAGATCTCACCTCCAATCCTGCCTCCAGTGCTGCTGTCCCCAGCAGGAGGAGGACGCAGCTGGTGGAGAGAGTTCAGAGGAGGCCACAAAAGTGATCCAAGGGCTGGAGCAGCTCTGCTGTGAGCACAGACTGAGGGAGCTGGGGGGGTGCAGCCTGCAGAGGAGAAGGCTCCAGGGGCACCTCAGAGCTGCTGCCAGTGCCTGAAGGGATCCTGCAGGAAGGCTGCAGAGAGACTTTTGCTGGGGGTATCTGAGACAGGCCAAGGGAGAATGGTTTGGAGCTGAGGAAGAAGTTCTTCAGTCTGAGAGTGGTGAGAGTCTGGAGACACAGGGAGGCTGTGGCTGCCTCCTCCCTGGGGGTGTTCAAGGCCAGGTTGGATGAAGCCTTCATCAGCTGAGTCTAGTTGAGAGCTGTCCCTGCCCATGGCAGGAGAGCCCCTGAGGTCCCTTCCAACCTGAGCCATTCTATGACTCTGTGCAACCCCTCTCAGCCCTGTGCAGATAGCAAACCATGCTTCATTTCCTTCCACCTCCTGTTCTCACTGTTAGCTATGGCTCACGGTGTCAAGCATCCAAATGACAACCACTTTGTTCACACTGCTATTGCTTCCCTCCAAAAAAACCCCAGCACAGCTCTTTGCCAGTCCTTGGGCCACACGAGCAGCTTTTATCTCCCTGCCCTGAGCTGCAGGCTTTGCCTGCTCCTCTTTCTAATCTGCCATTGTGATTTGTTCATTGCCTGCTTGTTTTTCTCCTCCGGGAAGATTTGCTGAATCATCAGGGAGGAGGCAAGAGCTCAGGAGGCAGCTGGTGGCCGGTGATAAAACCAGGACCACATCCAGCCCTCGGGGTTTGCAGCTGACAGCCCCTTCAGTTGAGGGCCTGAGTCACATTCCCTTCTGAGCTAAGATTGCTGGGGGCTTGGGGATTGAGGCAGTGGGGCTGAGGATGAGGAGAAGGTGCCCCCAAAATGGGGTTTATTGATCCTGACAGCCACGAGGGTTGTGTTGTATCTCCTGCAAGACCTATCATTAACCTGCTCCCTGATCCCTGCAGAGGGGTTGGGCTAAATGACCTTTAAAGGTCCCTTCCAAGCCAAACCCTTCTGTGTGATGATGCTGTGAGAGAACTTGCAGGCTAAGGGCTAAATCCTGCTGACTGTTGGTTGCTGTGCCCACTGCAGTGGGAACACCTAGCTAGGAAAATTAGAAATTGGGGGTGAAATAGGTCATGGTATGTGGTGGCTGCTTCCAGACTTGCAGCAGCAAGGTGTAGTGTGAGGAAAGATGTGCCTGAGCTGCAGGACACTCACCAGCCTGTTTGTGTAGCTCCTCAACACCAGGAGAAACCTCTTTGCTGTGAGGCTGCTGGAGCAGGCTGCCCAGAGAGGTTGTGGAGTTTCCCTCTCTTGACACTCCAGACCCATCTGGCTGTGTTCCTGTGTGCCCTGCCCTAGGTGAGCCTCCTTGGGCAGGGAGGTTGGACTGGATGCCTGCTACAGGTCCCTTCCAACCCCTACCACTCAGTGATTCTGTGAGGAGAGAATGCAGCAGATTCCAGTGGCACAACTTCTGCAGCTGTTTGTGTCCCAGCAGGGCTGAGTTTTGCTCACTGCTGAATGCCTGCAGTCAGAGCTGGGAGCAAAAATGCCTTGGTTCACTTCTTGGGTCTTCCACTTGCTCTCTGCATGACCTCAAGTTCCTTTCTCTCTCCCTGGCTTGTGGTTTCTTTGCAGTAGTGCAGAGATAAGATGTTTCCATCTCTGTGGAGCGCTCTGAAAGCTTTCAGCAGAAGCTGCTGTTGAAATACAATCATAGAATCAGGCAGGGCTGGAAGGGACCACAAGGAGCAGCCAGTTCCAACCCCCCTGCAGGCAGGGACACCTCACACTAGATCAGGCTGGCCACAGCCTCATCCAGCCTGACCTTAAACACCTCCAGGGGTGAGGCTTCCACCACCTCCCTGGGCAACCCCTGCCAGGTTCTCAGCACTCTCATGCTGAAGAACTTCCTCCTCATGTCCAGTCCACCTCCAGTTTTGCTCCATTCCCCCTAGCCCTGTCACTCCCTGACAGCCTAAAAAGTCCCTCCCCAGCTTTCTTGTAGCCCCCTTCAGATCCTGCAAGGCCACAAGAAGGTCACCTGGGAGCCTTCTCCTCTCCAGACTGCACNCCTCCCTGGAGGTGTTCAAGGCCAGGTTGGATGAGTCCTTGAGTGACCTGTACTAGTGGGAGGTGTCCCTGCCTGTGGCAGGGAGTTGGAACTAGATGATGTTTGAGGTCCCTTCCAACCTTCCCATTCTGTGACACCCTGGCTCACCATGCCCACGCTCTCAGGATGGGGCCCTTCCAGGAACAGGAATGCTGCATCATCTCTGGGTTCCCCTTCCTCAGCTGAGACAAGAGATAACTTCTATTTTATAGAGAGGAGAAACCAGCAGACCTGACCACTGCTAAAAATCCCACCAAAGCTCCTAATATAGAAGGCTCTGGGATGCAAGATAAAGTCCCATTGCTTTAAAATTACCCAAGAGGAAGGCAGAATCAATGGGGCAGGGAGGTTTCACCCCTTGCCCTCCATGGAGAAGCCTTGGAGGTTGTGCTGGTCAGTGCTGGATGTGGCTCTTGTACTTGAAACTTGCTTAGGAGCCCTCCATGCAGGGAGGAATGGGATGGCTTAGAGGTTGCTGGTGGCCTGGGCAGGAGCAGATTATTGGCTTGGGGCAGAAACAGCTGTGAGAAATTTGGGCTGAGAGTGGTGCAGAAACCACAGGGGTGTGACTCATCTCCTGTAACTTCAGATGTCTACAGATAGCAGGCTCTCTTCTCTGCAGGGACAGGAGTAGGTGCATTGAGGGCACAGCTTCTGTGCTAGTTCAGATAGGTGCTGTAGGAGGACCTCAGTTGCTCCCTAGATATGTTACTTTCCAGGAAAGGACCCTCTGAGGGCCTGGCTCACACCAGAGAGACCCTGCCCTGTGCTGCTGCAGGTTTCCTGCCTCATTTCAAGGGGAGTCTGGGGCAGTACTTGCAACTGGCAGCAAACTGTGGGCCCATCCTCCCAGCACAGGGTCAGGCCTTGCACTGGGGCCAGCTCTCAGTAAATTGCTCTGATACAAGCAGGACCCAAGTCCCCAGTGCCCAGCCTAAGCCCAAAAGATGGCTGAGGTGCAGGGTGACAGCTGTGTGGTGTAGATGAGCAGTGACCTGCTGACAGCATGGTCTGGGTGAAGAAATGCAGCATGGTGAAGCTGCTGAGCTGACACCAGTTCTGTCCTGCACGAAGCCAAGCACAGGATGTGCCACTTGGGCATCTCTCCTGGCTAAGGGATATGGACAGAGAGCTTGCACAGGTCCAGGGCAGCTCCTCCAAACATGGGAGAACCTCCCTGCTGCAATCATACTGAGCTGGTTATTGCTGCCCCAAGGGTGGGTGTGAAGGGGCATTTGCAGCTCAGATGGCAAAGCTCAGGAGTTTCCTCTTCTATTCCCCTGAGATTTTTACTATTGGGTGGAGCAGGTTCAGAGGAGGCCACAAAAATGACCAGAGGGCTGGAACACCTCTCCTACAAAGACAGGCTGAGAGAGCTGGGGGTGTTAATCCTGGGAAGAGGAGGCGCTGGGGATGTTAATCCTGGGAAGAGGAGGCGCTGGGGAGGCCTTATTGTGATACTGCAGTACCTGAAGGGGGTCTCTGAGAGGTCTGGGGAGGGACTGTTTGCAAAGGCCTCTAGAAACTGGACTGTGGGCAGTGGTTTGAACCTGGAGCAGGGCAGATTTGGATTGGGCATTAGGAAGAAGCTGTTTACTGTGAGGGTGGTGGAACACTGGGACAGGTTGCCCAGGGAGGTGGTGGTGGCACTCAAGGTCAGCCTTGATGGGGCTCTGCACAACCTGCAGCTCAGTTGCAGAGGTCCCTGTGGACTTCAGGGGAGTTGGACTAGAGGCCCTTTAAAGGTCCCTTCCAACCCAATGCATTCTATGATAAAGCAATTATCTGCACCCCAAACTTGGTGCTGGTGCTGCTCTCAAGTGCTGGATTCTCCTGCCCAAGGCAGGGAGGAGGCAGTGTGGGCAAGAGCTGCTGCAGGCACCCGAGGGGAGCAGCTCACTCGGGGAGCAGCTGAACTGCTGCAAGCTCAACTCAGCCTCCTGGGCAGCCTTCCCAGGACAGCCTCATGCACTTGTGCAGGCCCCACTGTTCACATCTGCAGTTCTCCTGCTGCACTTTGCAGGGCTGGGGGCTCCCTGCTGATGCCTGGGTGGCTGACAGGACCTTTCCTGCCAATCTGTCTGCTGTTGGGATGAAGTGGTTGGAAAGTGCTCACTCTCCAGTTCCCTCTTTGGCTCAGGCACTCTGATAAGGCTTGGGCTGTCCTATCTCGCCCTGGGAGCTGTTCCTCCTCCCCAACAGGCTGACTTCTCCGGCTGACAGTTAGCAGTTGGCAGTGCTTGATAAACTTATCAGAGCAAAGCTGAGCCCAGTGCATGCTCAGCTCCTGCCTAGCCCCAGATTTCCCCATTCCTGGGCACTCTCTTTGCCCTCTGCCCTCTCCCCTGGCAGGGTGCACACAGATCACCCTCGGGCCAGCAGGTCACAATCAGCCCAAGGGCCAGATTGAGAAGTGCTTGAATTGAAGCAAGACCTTTTAAATTTCCTTNAGCCTGATCTGGTGTGAGGTGTCCCTGGGCATGGCAGGGGGGTTGGAAGTAGATAATCCTTGTGGTCCCTTCCAGCCCTGGCTGTTTCTGTGATTCTAATCTCCAGAGCTGCTTTCCAACCCTTCCCATCCAACCACCTCAAGTGGGATGTTCCCAGCATCCATACCCAGCTCTGCCTCTCCTCCTAGAATATTATTCCCTGGCAGAAATCCTGCTCAGGTCTGCTCCATCCTCTGCCTCTGCTCACTCCCTGCACTTGGCAGTGTGGTGGCTTTAGTGTCAGGGGTCTTGCTGTGCAGGCTCAGAGGATTTCTTTCCAAGGCAGCTGCAGGAGGAGGTTGCTTTGGGCTGAGTTTCTCTCAGTGGTTGTTGGTATCGCGGTGGCTGCATTGTGCGAGGGGCTGCGTGTGGCAGATAAGGAGGGGCAGGCCCCTTCCTGACTATCTCACCCTTGAAATAAACAAGTGAAATGAAGGGCAGAGGGGGAATTATTATCCTCCCCTCACAGATGGGGATGAAGCTTTCTGGGAGCTTCACAGTGTGCTGGATGCCTTCGGCGCTCCGGTGGTGCCCCAGGTCAGGCAGATCTCAAGTCTGGGCTCAGGGGTTGCAGCCTCAAGATGAGTGTGGCCATGGAGGCTGTCAGAGAGAGGTCAGGAGCTCTGCAGGGCTCTGTGTTCTCAGCTCTCCTCCAGCACAGAGGCAACTGATTTAGCTGCCACTGGATTGCTTTGGCATGGCTGCCCTGTGCTGCCTGCTCTGTGTGCCCAAGCTGCTCCAGCGGGGACAGAGCTCTGCTCTGGGAGCAGGAGGAGTGCTGGAACATCAGATCTGGTGTGCATGTGCAGGTCCAGCTCCCTGTCTGCTCCTGGGGTAGGCCCTCACCAGCAGGCAGGGATGTCTGCAGCTGTCTCTGGGAGACTAAAGCCTTCAGGTTGCCCTTGGTGTGGGTGCTGATGGGCTGGAGCTGACCTGCTGGGGTGCCCCCATCACCTCCCACTGCATGGCCCTGCAGAAGGACCTGCTGTGAGGGCAAAGGGCTCTGCTCTCAGCCTTTTCACACCAAAAGTGTCTTCTGGTGAACTCCAGGGTGGGAAGCAACTGGACTCAGCAAATTAAGTCTTTCCCAATACAAGCTGTACCAAACTGCAGCCTGCCTTGGCTGCTGCTTCATCTCCTCTTAGACCTTCCCTAAGCATTGCCAACACAAGGTGCCAACCTTCCCTTGGATTCCACTCCTTGGAGGCTAACACAGTGCAATGTGCCCCTGTGGCCAAGAAGGGCAAAGGGCATCCTGGGGTGCATCAAGAAGACTGTGGCCAGCAGGTTGAGGGAGGTTCTCCTGCTCCTTTGCCCTGCCCTGGGGAGGTCACACCTGGAGTACTGTGTCCAGTTCTGGGCTTCCTTCTTCAAAAGGGACAGGACAAAGATGCTGGGGGACTGGAACATCTCTCTGAGAGAATTTGGGCTTTTTAGTCTGGAAAAGAGCAGCCTGAGAGGGGATCTGATCTGTGCTGACCAATACTTGAAGGGTAGGTGGCAGGAGGATTGGGCTCAGGCTCTTGTCAGTGGTGCCCAGTGACAGGACAGAGGGTGAGGGGCACAAACTTGAACAGAAGTTCCACCTAAACATGAGGAGGAACTTCTTCAGCTTAAAAGTGATGGAGCTCTGGAGCAGGCTGCCCAGAGAGGTGCTGGGGTCTCCATCTCTGGGGACATTCCAAACCTGCCTGGATGTGTTGCTGTGTGACCTCCTCCAGGTGCTCCTGCCCTGGCAGGGGGGTTGGACTCCATCTCCAGAGGTCCCTTCCAACCCCTTCCATCCTGTGATTCTGTAACCCAACCTGAAGATAGGCTGCAGCTGACACTGTGCTGGCTGGGAACAGACTCTGCTTCCTGCAGCTGTCCTGTGACTCTGCCTTCATTAGCAAGTGGAAGATGCATCCCATGTCCAATCTTAGATCTGCTTTTCATCATGGTACTTCTGGGCTGCTGCTCTGAGCCCCTGAGGGCTGTCTGGAAGACACAGAGGTACCTCTCTCCTTCTGACAGATGCCTGAGGTTCTTGCTTTGCATGTCCCTCATTTGCTAACCAAAACAGCCCAAAGACCAGGATTTTTCTTTCCCTGGCCATAAAGGGCAGGAGGTGTGAAGGAAGAGGAGTGGGGAAGTGCAGGACCCAGGGTGTGCTGGGAGAGGCAGAAGCAATCAGCTCTTCCTTCAGCCACAGAGATTAGTTGAGATTTTGGGGGTTTTCTTTATCTGTTTCCTTGGCTGACTGAGCAGAATGGTTTGGGTTGTTTTGATGCAAGGGAAGGTGTGGGAAAGAGCTGTCCTCAGAGAGGTCAGAGCTGGGGGGGATTTGCATGCTTGGAGAGCAAGGCCCAGGGGTCTTTGGAGTTGGTCACAGCCATGACCTGATGCTGACTGGTGCTGAGCGTCCCTGTGTGGGATTCAGTAGCTCCATGGATGAGGGAAGCCCTTTGCCCACTCTGTGTAGCAGGTCTGCCCATGGCTGGTGCCACACTGGCAGTGGAAGGCTCTCCCTAGCCTGGTGTGGTGAGATTTGGGTGGTGCTGGCTCCCCAGAGAGGCTGTGGAGTCTCCTTCTCTGGAGCCTTCCAAGGCCTGTCTGGATGTGTTCCTGTGTGCCCTGAGCTGGATTGTCTGATCCTGCTCTGGCAGGGGTTGGACTGGATGAGCTCTTTGGGTCCCTTCCAACCCCTGACATCCTGTGCTTCCTCCCCTGCATCTCCCCTCCTTCCTTCATCTGCATGTCCAGAGCTGCAGGCAGCACAGATGAAAGCCCAGGGAACTGCAGTGTGCTGCTGCCTGCTCAGGAGCAGAGCCAAGCTGGCCCACTCCATCCTCTTCCTCAGGGGATGGCTCTCCCTGGTCAGGGATTGCAGTGACCAAGGAGCTGTGTGGGTCTGCCTGGTTTTTCTTTAGGGCTCCTGGCATCCATCCCTGCTGAAGGAGGGCTGGGGCTCAGGCAGTGCCACTCTGAGGTCTGAAAGTGGCACCTTCTTACTCAAGAGTGAGAAACTGCTTCCAGTCTTAGTGGAAAACTCTAAGTGGATTCCCCCTCCTCTTCCTCCCTTCTCAGCTCACCTCCTGACTGCAGTAGTTCTGTCTGCTGGTGCCTCTGCCAGCTGGCCTCCATCCACAGCCTGTGTCCCTAGGGATATGCTCCCAGCCTGTGGGAGTGGGTCAGCCTGGACACTCCCTCAGGCTGCTTTGGCCTCAGAGATGTTTTCCTGAGCAGGGCTGTTCAGCAGCACACTGGCTAAGGCCATCCCAGCTTGTTTCTCTGCTGGCTGCCCACCCATGCCAAGCAGCCTCTGCACCTGGGGATGTGCTCCTCACAGATGCAAGGGCAAGGCTGGCACTGCTGCAGTGTAGCTGCTCCTCAGCCATTTCTGAGCTCAGTAACCACACTTAGTGGTGGAGGCAGCTGCCTGGCCTGGAGTCCTGGGGAAATAAAAGCCAGAGCTGGGATGGTCTGGGCTTTGCTAGGGGTAAGGAGCACAGGCTCAGGACAGAGGACCCCAAGCTTGCCCATTGAAGGTTTTACCTCCTGTGTAGCATGGAAATCAAAGATAGGGATGGAAATCTGATGGATACAGCAGCCCTTGTTCAGCAGGCTCAGAAGGACCAGCTGCTGATTTGGTTTTATGAGTGGTTTTACAGGCAGCCTTGCCACGGTGCTGTGCCAGGATGGCTCCAGCTGGGGAGGTTCAGGTGAGTCAGGCACACACCTGCTGTCCCCAGGACACAGACAGGGCAGCCTGTGCTGCTGTGCCAGGGTGTTTTGAGGGTGCTGGAGGGTGTCTGGGCAGTTCAGACACTGGCATGCTCCTTAAATGTTTCTGTTTGCAGATTTAGAATTGTACAGTTGCTTTGGTTGGCACAGATCTGAGGTCATCTTGTCCAACCACTGCCCTGACACCACTGTTTGTGGAGGGCAAGGGGAGGGAGAGCAAACAGGGCTGGCAAATTCTTTTGGTAGCAACTTTAATTAGCTGAGAGGAGTTTGGCTTGGGTAAGGCTTTGTGCATCTGTGCCTGTGTGAGAGGGTTCAGGTGTGTGCCTGGGGGCACGTCAGGACCTGGGGACCTGCTTTTGTCACAGGTTACACATCCCCCCCCCAGGAGTCCTTGCCCTGAGCAGGCTCTGGCAGCATGCAGGGAAGGACAGCAGAGTTCTAACAGGGACAGTGTCATGTCACCTGCTGTGTTTGCAGCTGCACAGCCCTCTTGCTCTGCAGAGCTGCCTGTCCCCCAGCCATCTGATCCTGAAGATTCATGTCCCCTGCTATCAGCCTTTGAGTGTAGTTCAGCTCTCCCTGCTCCCTGGATTTAGCCTGGAGAAGAGGAGGCTGAGGGCAGAGCTCATTGCTCTCTACAGCTCCCTGAGGAGAGGTTGGAGTGAGGTGGGGTTGGGCTCTTCTCCCTACTATCAGGTGGCAGAACAAGAGCAAGTGGCCTCAAGTTGTGCCAGGGGAGGTTTAGGTTGGAGGTTAGGAAAAATTTCTTGCCTGTAAGAGTGGTCAGGGATTGGCACAGGCTGCCCAGGGAGGTGCTGGAGTCTCCACCCCTGGAGGTGTGCAAGAAACCTGTGCCCATGGCACCTGGGGACATGGCTTAATGGCCACGGTGGTCTTAGGTTGAGGTGATGATCTTGGAGCTCTTTCCCAACCCAAACCATTCCATGATTCTCTAACTCACCTTCTTTCATGTCTGAGCTCAGGAGCCCTATTCTGCCTGTGAGCTTCCATCTTCATTTCCCCTCAAACCCTCTGGGGCAGTGCAGTATTTTCTCCCTTCTCCTTCCCCCTGCTCCATCCCCACCACCTGCACCTCCAGAGCCCAGTGTGAGCCTTTCCTGAGATGGGTGTTTTGAAGATGAAGGACACTGTGTGAGCCCAGGGGCTGTGAGGGAACAGATTTATCAGCTGAGTCCCAGCAGGCTTGTACATCTTGTCACTGTCTGATGGAGTGCAATAAAAATATACATTAGAATAACTTTAAATACATATTTACAGGCTATAAGTCAAGGCAGGAGTACAGACTCTGCTTCAGGCTTCCAGGATGCATATTAATGACTAAGAGCTTAGGCACAGCATAAACCAGGGGCAGGAACATTTTAGGTTTGAGGAGAAGAACTTTGGATTCACAGCAGTGTAGCTGAGGGCAGGACAGCTCTCTTCTGGCAATACATTGATTTCCCACTTGGACAGTTTCTTCTTGGCCCATGCTGGTGACCTTCTCAAGCATTGGGAGTGAAACTGCTGCTGCTTACAGCTCCTTCTCCAGGCTGCTCCCCAGCCCTGTCACTGCCCAAGGCCATGTGCTTAGGGATGGGGTTGTGGGGTGGGCTGTGTGCTGCCACAATGCCCTGCTGAACTGGGAGCACTTTGTCCTTCCTGCTAAGAACTGCAGGGACTCTACAGACCTGAGTCAACGACTCCACATCACCAGGAGGGTGGAGAAGTAAAAGTCCCATGCAGTGACTTGCCAAAGGTGACATAGTGAGAAGGCAGCAGAGCTCGGAGAGCTCTTGTGCCACTGCTTTGTCTTAACCCCTACACCTGGGAGAAGGAGGAAACATCACTGCTCTGTACAACATTTGTAAGGTACTTGAATACTCTGCCAATGTGTCCAGGTCACTTCCTGCTTGAAGAGAGTGGCTGGAAAGCAGAGCTCTTGCTTGATGTTGACATCCAAGGGCTGTTCCTGACTGTGCAGTGCCACAGGATTGCCCAGGACAGCTTTCAATTGCTGTGTCCAGCAATGCAGTCACACTGTGGGACACAGCAGCCTGGATTCCAAGAGCAGCATGGTGCTGAGACATGGGCAGTGTTAGTTTGTCCAGGCATGGCTCACCCTGGAGCCTGTTTGGTTGCCGCTAACCCCAGATCTTTGCAGCAGGGTGCATGTGAGGAATGCATTTAGAGACCCCTCTTACCAGCTAGGGATAGGAGCTGGCTTTTCAGTATTTTCCTCCCACTCCAAGCTAAAAATACACCACAGTTAACTTGTCAGTTGAGCACAGTAAATGCTCTGCTGAGAGAAAACGACTTTAGGTGTCTGCTGCCTGAATTTATCACCTGGGCAAGTCTCTGCAGAAGGCCTGGTGGGGTTGAACAGGATCTATTTGCATGCCCCAGCCTTATCTTCCCAGCCATCAAAGCACAACGTTGCTTACAGCACCAGCCTGGCACAGATTGTTGCTGCCATGAGCCTAGGGGTTCCCACCTCACTGGGTTCTGCACATGGTGTAAATCCAGAGTAACAGTGACCTTGGAGGAATTCCTCTGGGTTTGCACTTGAGCAGAAGATGACAGGTTTGAGCTGGTAACTGTTGCAGTTGAATCACAGAATCACAGGGGCTGGGAGGGACCTCCAAAGCTCATTCAGTCCCACCCCCCTGCCAGAGCAGGATCACTCGGAGCAGATCACACAGGAACACGTCCAGGCAGGTTTGGAATATCTCCAGAGAGGGAGACTCCACAACCCCCCTGGGCAGCCTGTGCCAGGGCTCTGTCACTCTCACAGGGAGAAAAAAAATCCTCCTCAAAAGGAGGAATTTTTGAGAAGTGAGAGCTCCCACAGGTTTCTTTGTCACCTGCTGGGATGTGCAAGGCCCCAGGGTGCCAGAACACCAAAGCCAACGCCAAGGCTTTGCCAGTCCCCAGGAAGCTGCAGGAGATTGATGAAGTGGGCAGCACCATGCTGGATGGAGGTGCTGGGGAGGGTCTCCTTGCCTGGAGCATGCACTGGCAGTGGGAGCTGCAGCAAGGGCCTGGAGCCATCCCTCACTTGAGGCTGTGCTGGGTCTCGCGGTGCCTGCGCAGATCCACCTTGCGCTGGAAGCCTTTGGCACAGAGCTCACAGCTGAAGGGCTTGAAGCCAGTGTGCTTGCGGCTGTGAGTGATGAGGTTGGAGCTCTGGCTGAAGGCTTTGCCACACACCTGGCATTTGTGGGGCTTCTCCCCTGCAGGGCAGAGAAAATGGTAAGAAAAGCTTAGAGAGAGGAGAAGGCAGCTGGGAATGGCCCTTAGCAGGCTCAGACCTGACTGGGCACACTTGGGCATCAGGGTGCTGCCAGCCCCAGCCTCCTGCTGAAGTGTCTGCACACTGATCCAGCACCAGAGGGTGAGAAGAACCAGGGACAGCCTTCTGCAGCTGTCTGACCCCACACACTGTCTGCATCCAGGCTGGGGACACCCATGGCATGCACCAAAGGCTGGTGAGTAACCACCTCCCTGTCCTGCACAGAAGGGCATGCACCTGAGTGATGCTTACCCCTGCTGTTGTCTTACTGTGCAGTGCCTCTGGATGCTGATTCCCAGCTCAGCATCTCTGTGTCTGGCACCATGATGGACTCCAGTTAGCATTTGCTCACTGGGAATCACATCACAAGGATGCTCAGAGGGCTGGAGCATATCCCCTGTGGGGACAGGCTGAGGCACTTGGGGCTGTTCAGCTTGGAGAAGGCTCCAGGGAGACTTCAGAGCAGCCTTCCATCACCTGAAAGGGCTACAGGAGAGCTGGGGAGGGACTTTTCACAAGGACTTGTAGTGACAGGACAGAGGGGAATGGAACNCTGGCTCAAACAGTTCCATGTCCTTCCTGTGCTGGGGGCTCCAGAACTGCACACAGATGAAATATTAGGTACTAGGATGAAATTCTTTCCAGTGAGGGTGGTGAGACACTGGCACAGGTTGCCCAGGGACATTCAAAGCAAGATTGGGCATGGCCTTGAGCAAGCTGGTGAGAGGTGTCCCTGCCAATGGCAGCTGTTCTTTAAGGTCCCTTCCAACCCACCCATGGTCTGGGTGTGTGACTGTGGTGTTGCTCAGTGCAGTGCTGCTCACCAGTGTGGATGTAGGTGTGCTTCTTCATGTCTGACTTCTGGTGGAAGCGTTTGCCACAGTACTGGCAGGGGTAGGGCCGCGTGTCTGAGTGGATCAGGAGATGAGTGGAGAGGGTGGAGGAGCGTTTGAAGGTCTTCCCACACATCTTGCACTCAAAGCTTCTTTCCTGTTAGGGAAAGAGAATCACAAGATGTCTGTGGCTGCAAGACAGAGCTGGAAGGTTGTTGAGAGCGTTAAGAATAGATTTGATAAGCAAATCTCCTGGGCTCGTGGCCTGGTGCTTGGTGCAGCACAAAGCATGTGGGGCTGGCTAGGTATGGAAATGGGGTACATCTTGTGATGCAGGCTCCTGTGCCCTCTAGGAGGAGGTGAGGCACAGAAGAACCAGTAGCAAAGATCCTTCCTTCCAAGGAATTCTTAAGGGCAGTCTCAGATTTGTGAGACCAAGAGCTATGATCTTCAGAGGTCCTGGTGTTGAGTACCATCACCTTTGGGACCTAGGAAACATCCCTTCCTCTCTAGTGGAGAGAGCAACAGCTAAAGGTGAAGCAGGCAGGAGGCCTGGAGAGCTGGGGACCTGCTGCCCACCTGGGAGTGAACGTTGGTGTGCTGCTCCAGGCTCACGGCGTGGCCGAAGGTTTTGCCGCACACGTCGCAAGCAAAGGGTCGGCTCCCGCTGTGGGACCTGCGGACGTGGACCTCCAGCCCATGGGGAGTGGAGAACACCTGCAAAACACAGGGGCAGAAATTCTTTTTTCCACATGAGGTGGCTGTGTTTCCATCTCTGTTTGCAGCTCCTCCTCCTTGAGTCTTCCCTCTTGTGGTCCATGGGAACAACCTCACTGCCAGCGCCCTTGCCCCCAGCCAGGAGAACAAGGAGGTGCTCATTCTGAGCTGCATGCACTCATTGCTTCCATCTGCTGTGTGCAATGAAAACCTCCCAGGCCCTCCCCACCCCTGAGGCTCTGTGCCACACCTTGTTGCACTTGACACAGTGGTAGGTCTCCATGTCTGAGGAGTAATGCATGCTGTAGTCCAGGGGAGGGTCAGTGCTTGGCAGCAGGTGGCTTCCATACAGGCTAACTGGGTGCTCCAAGAGGGCTGACTGCATGGTGGAGGACATCTGTCTGTAGCTGTATGGCACATGGTAGGGATCCCAGGAGAAGCCAGGTTTGTAGAAGGTAGGGGTGCTTGCTGTGCTGGTGCAGTCCTTAATCTGCAGGCCTGGGATGGCCATCTCTGAGTTGGCAAAGGAGAAGTGAGTGTCAGACCATTGCCTGCAGCTGGGCACTGGTGGAAAAGATCCCAGGCACCATCTAATGTCCTGCCTGATCTTGGGAGTTGCAGTTGGTAACTCCTCCCCCTTTGATTCAAATCCTCATCTCCATACAAAGTTCCTATTAGGATTTTGATTTCAAGCTGAGGAAATGTCATGGGAGGGGGGATGCTAAGGGACTCTGAACCCCCCTCCCAGCCCTGCTCCACGTGGTGTTAGAGCAAGTATCACCTGGACACCTGCTTTGAGCTCCACAGGCCAGAGCTGCATTGGTACTTGAGACTTGGAGGCTCACTCATCAGCCATCAGAGCATCAACGTTCAGGGAGATGCTGACCTAGAGCAGAACCATGAAGGGAAATGCAGGATGCTCTTGATGAGCCCTGCCTGGGGCACCTTTGACCACTGCCCTCAAAGTGAGAGCTGCCATTTACTGAAAAGCTGGAGCCAGTTTCAGGGGCTACATAAACCAGCCCTGCCCTGCCCTCTTGCAGTTGTGGGTTTGGATACCAGACCTTGAGTTGAAGGGCCTTGCAGCATCCTGCTCAGGTACTGGACAGGGACACTTTCTTCCTTCAGGTCAGGTGGGTCCTTTTCTTGTTTTGGAACCACACATTCTAGATCCTGTTTCTTGATGTCCTCTGGTGTCTTCTCTGCTACAGCTGCAATCACACAGTTAGTTTATTCTCACCATAAGGGCCTGTTGAGGTGAGGTTTTGTACTCAGTTGTGAACTCAGGCTTGGCCATGTGAGCCCACACTGAGGGCAGAGTGGTGCAATCAAGGGCTGCCCTTTGCTGACAAAGGGAAATTCCAAGCAGGATGAGACAGACAAAGTAGAGAGGAGCAGGAAGAAATGACAGCAGAACACTTGGTACCTTCTACAGGCAGAGAAAATCAACCCTAGAGGGCTCTGTAAGAGCCATTTCCCTATTTGAAACCATTTCCATTGGTGTGGGTAGCCAATCATTAACTGATTAACCTTCTCACCTCTCTCTCAGGGGCCACCACTGCTGACCTGAATGTCTGGACAGCCAAGCAGGGAAGCACAGCCAGGAGGTAAGTGCTTTGCAGAAGTGCCCATGGAACCTCATCTCCTGCCCACACATTTCTCCAGCCTTCTCATAGAATCACAGAACTGTTTGGGTTGGAAAAGACCTCTAAGATCATCAGGCACAACCTTCAGCCCAACACCACCATGGCCACCAAACCATGTCCCCAAGTGCCATGGCCACAGGTTTCTTGCACACTTCCAGAGGGGAAAAGAGAAGGGAGAAAATACTGCAGTGCCCCAGAGGGTTTGAGGGGAAATGAAGATGGAAGCTCACAGGCAGAATAGGGCTCCTGAGCTCAGACATGAAAGAAGGTGAGTTAGAGAATCATGGAATGGTTTGGGTTGGAAAAGAGCTCCAAGATCATCACCTCCAACCTAAGACCACTGTGGCCATTAAGCCATGTCCCCAGGTGCTATGGGCCCAGGTTTCTTGCACACCTCCAGAGATGGGCACTCCAGCACCTCCCTGGGCAGCCTGTGCCAATCCCTGACCACTCTTGTAGCAAAAAAAAAATTGTTCCTAACCTCCAACTTAAACCTTCCCTAGCACAACCTGAGGCCACTTGCTCTTGTTCTGCCACCTGATAGTAGGGAGAAGAGCCCAACCCCACCTCACTCCAACCTCTCCTCAGGGAGCTGTAGAGAGCAATGAGCTCTGCCCTCAGCCTCCTCTTCTCCAGGCTAAACACCCTCAACTCCTTCAGCTGCTCCTCCCCAGCCCTGTTCTCCAGACCCTTCCCCATCCTTGTTGCCCTTAAGGAAACCAAGCAGCACTTGTCAGAAGTGGACTTTACAGTAAGGATGTAAAGCAGACAGAGCTGCCTCCTTTCTGCTGGAGATGGGACTGGGCTGCTGAAGGACCATATTCATCTGTTGTCCAGACCCCAGAGACACAGCAAATGGCCAAAGGATGCCAGCAGGAATGGAAATGAAAATCATAGACTCATAGAATGGTCTGGGTTGGGAAGGGCCTCTGAAGGTCATCTAGTCCAAGCCCCTCTGCAGTAAGCAGGGACACCCTGAACTAGATCAGGCTGCCCAGAACCCTGTTGAGCCTCACCTTTTTAATCAAACTTACTGCAGGGCTGGACTCTGATTTGATAGGCAGGGCCAGAACAAAGAGTAAACTGATCCTAGATTTGACTACAGAAAATTTGAATGATGCCTTGAAGGCAAAAATAACTGCCCCAGCCCTGCCACTGCATGGATGGCTGTGGGAGAGCATGAAGAGGAGCAGAGGGGAGGACAAGCAGGCAGAGTCAGAAGCAGTGTTTTTGGTGTCAATATAGCAGAGAGCAGCTGGACCTGCAGCTGGGAGCATGCAGGATTCCTTTCACAGTGCTAAGGTATCATCAGTGGTTTTTTCACTCCAGTTCTAAGCTTCCTGCATCAGGAGGTGGTGAGGTAGACAAAGATGTATGTTAGGAGGAAGTTATTTGCAGTGAGGGTGGTGAGACACTGGCACAGGTTGCCCAGGGAGGTTGTGGAGCACAGAACCCCCCAACGGGAGCAAAGATCACGTTGGGTGATTCTGTGCTCCACACCCTCCCTGGAGGTGTTCAAGGCCAGGTTGGACAAGTCCTTGAGTGACCGGTACTAGTGGGAGGTGTCCCTGCCTATGGCAGGGGGGTGGAACTCAATGATCTTTGAGGTCCCTTCCACCCTTCCCATTCTATGATTCTATCTACAGTTGGCTTGAGTAGGGCAGAGGGGACAGAGGGTTGGAACTGGATGATCTTTGAGGTCCCTTCCAACCTTCACATTCTATGATTCTATCTACAGTTGGCAGAGGGGATTTGGCCTAGAGAAGCAGGGCACACAGCAAGGCATCATCTTGTCCTTGGCCTGACATCCCTGTGTAAAGCCCTTAGTTGCTCTCCCCTTCCCTCATCCCACTCCCTTAGCTTGTCTGCTCAACTGCTGGTTTGCTTTGGTGTACCCTCACAAGCCCCACGGGTGGGTGGACTCACCAGTGAAGGCAGAGGTTACTGGGTGCCAGGTGAGGACAGGCAGATCATCTTCCAGGCAGCGGTGCTGGTGGTAGGTGTGAGCCTTCTTGCTCTTCACCAGGAAGGAGCGTGGCATTTTCCATCCACTGCTGGGCACAAACACAGCAGGTGAATCTCTCTGCTCCAGGGGGGAATTTCCTACTTGTTCCCCCAACACATCAGCAGTGGTGAGAATTGAAGCTCTTCTGCTAGGGGCACAGTTCAGCTCAAAGGTCTCTCCAGCCAGGATGCGCTGCTGGGGTTTAGGGTTGTGGTGGATCTCAAGGTAGGGATGGAGAGCTGTGGAGTGGGGTAAGTACAAAGCTTCCTGTGGGATAGTCTGGATCACAGAATGCAGAGGTGAAGATGGGCTTGCAGGTTGCAGGACAACAACCAAAGGGACACTTCATAGTTTACCCTACAGAGCTGAGGCAAAGGTTGCTGCTCTCTTTGCATGGGAGTGGAGACACAGAGAGGGGGGTTCAGTGGAGTGCTCTGCTCCAGACCACAGCTGTGGCAGAGACAGCAGCAGCCAGGCTCTCTCTGCTCTGCCTACAGGACATGGTGCATCTCTGATCTTACCCTCCCTGAGAGAACAGAGTGAGGACAGCAGGTTGGAGATTGCCCCCTGAGAAAGGGTCTGCCTTGCTGTTTGTACTGCACCTAGAAGAGCACAAGCCTAAGCCATGACATGGGCTCCTCTGGGATGTGGCCAGACAGAATCACAGGATGGGAGGGGTTGGAAGGGACCTCTAGAGATGATGGAATCCAACCCCCTGCTAAGACAGGGCCACCTAGAGAAGGTCACACAGCAACACAGGCAGGTTTGGAATGTCTCCAGAGCTCTACCACTTCTCTGGGCAGCCTGCTCCAATGCTCTGCCACCCTTCAATTAAAGAAGTTCCTCCTCATGCTTAGAAGGAGCTTCTTGTATTCAAGTCTGTGCCCCTGACCCTTTGTCCTGTCACAGGGCACACAGAATTAACCATATTGGAAAAGACTTTGGAGATCATCAAGTCCAATCTACTGACAAGAGCCTGGTCCCATCCTCCTGCCACCCACCCCTGAAGTATAGACCAGCACCAAGGNGTTGCCTCCTCTGGACTAGCTCCAACACTTCCATATCCTTCCTGTTCTGGGAGGCTCCAGAACTGCACACAGGACTCCAGATGGAGTTGAAAAATAATAATAGAAAAAAATGATAGAAACACCAATTCTAGGAGAGCTGGAGCAGAAAATGCCCCTGGCCATGGTGTGTGTCCTTCTTGGCTGTAGCTTGAGTAGTTTGGGTTCTGGCTGACAAACAAGTGCTGGGTGCAGGAGGTTACCTTTTGGATCTGACTCAAATCTCACAAACGGTTGAAACGAGGGCTGGGGAGCATCAGATGTTGAAATGTAATCATACCAAATCCTGCTGCAATGTAGCTCTTATCTCAGCTACCCAGAGCCCAGCCCGCCCTGTGCCTGCTCCCCAGGGCTCCCAACTGTTCTGGCTGAGGTGCAGGGTGGCAACAGGCTGGCTGCTTGTGTACAGCAACATCAGCTGGCACCTTATTTGCATCCATGTTTGCATTTTCCTTTGTAACCCTTCAGGATAGCAGCACTAAAAGCAAATCTTGGTGCATTTTATAGGAGAAGTCAGCAGCAAGTCCTGGCTGTGTCCATGGGAAAGTGAGTTACTGTGGTGTGGGTTGCTCCTGTGAGCAGCCGGAGTGGAACTGACTTATCACTGGGGGGGGGGGGGGAAGGCACAAAATTTGCTCCTGTGAAGCAAGAACGAGCTGAGACATCTGTGTAAGGACAGAGCAGTGCAGGCTCCTGCAACCCCAAGCAGCCAGGGATGGGAAAAGGTCTGCTCTGCTGCCCAGAGTACAGAAGTGCCCACACTGCCCCTCCATGCTAGATAGAACCCAGAGCCCAGCAGGGTTGGGTGTAAAGATCCAAGGGCCACGGTGCCAGAGGTGCCTGCAGCTGAAGGGCCATGCAGTGTGGAATTCTGAGGTCTGCACTGCAATGCAGGAGGGATGTGAGGGTGATGGAGTGGGTCCAGAGGAGGGCAACAAAGCTGTGAAGGGCCTTGGGAGTAAATCTGATGAGGAGAGACTGAAGGAGCTGCGGATGGGCAGTGTGAGGAAGAGGAGGCTGAGGGCAGAGCTCATTGCTGCCTACAGCTACCTGAAGGGACATTGTGGAGAGGCTGCTGCTGGGCTATGCTCACAGGGAATTGGAGACAGAAGAAGGGGGAATGGCCTCAAGCTGAGGCTGGGGAGGTTCAGATTGGACATTAGGAAAAGGTATTCCATGGAGAGAGTGGTCAGGGAGTGGAATGAGCTGCCCAGGGAGGTGCTGGAGTCACCCACCCTGGAGGTTTTTAGGGGTGGTTTGGATGTGGTGTTTGGGGCTATGGTTTAAGGTGAATCTTGTGGAGCAGGGATGGACCAGCACCAGCTCCTGAGGGGCTTTGCCAGCCTGGATGACTCTGCTGGGGCAGGTGGGTTGCAGCCCAGCAGGATCAGGTGCTCACAGCCCAGCTGCCTTGGGAAAGGCAGCTTGAATCTGGTCTCCAAGATTCCCACTGTGTCAGCTGGGACTTTGTGATGGTTTGGGAGTTCCCTGCCCCCCACACTTTGTAAAATGACCCAGACTAGAACTCAGCCGGCTGGAATGGAGGAATGAAGCTCTATTTACAGCTTCAGGGATAACTCTTGGTGTCTACCTCAGTTTTCTTTTTCTTCTCCTCACCTGCTTCTCTTCAGTTTTTTTTGTTGGTGGTTTTTTTTTTTCCCTCCTCCAAGAAATTTGCATGTAACTTGAGATGAATGACAGAAAACAGCCCGAGAGGAGATTTGTTAATTTTAGAGAGAGGACAAAACAATCCTGAGAACAAACCCTAAGCATGCCCTTGAAGGAAGGGACACTGAAGTTTCTTGCTGTATTTGCCCTTCCAAGTATCTCTCTGCCTGACAAAAGGCTGTGGGCACAGAAGTACCTCCAGCTTGGCACAAACACAGGAGTGGTCTCTGCAGTGAGGTGGGAGTTGGTCTCTCCTCCTTAGTGCCAGGTGACAGAAGGAGAGAACATGGCCTGAAATTGTGCCAGGGGAGGGTTAGGTTGAAGATGAGGAAATATTTCTTTGCTGCAAGAATGGTCAGGGATTGGCACAGGCTGCCCAGGGAGGTGGTGGAGTGTCCATCCCTGGAGGTGTGCAAGAAACCTGTGGCCATGGCACTTGGTGACAGGCTTTGGTGGCCATGGTGGGGTTGGGTTGAAGTTTGGACTTGATGATCTTAGAGAGCTTTTCCAGCTGAAACAATTCTGTGATTCTATAACCTTTCTGCATCTAGCATAGCCCTGCCCAGCCTGTGCACCTCCCATCCTAGCAGGAGTGCTTAGCTCAGAGGGTCTTGCTGCTCCTTGCCAGTCCCAGATGGAATATCTCTGCCTGGAGCTGTGCTCTGCAATAAGAGACCTCCCCAAGATCAAGTCCTGCCACAAGCCCTTATACATGGAATTTCCACTCATGTCAAAGGGATTTTCCCATGTGGTGGGGCAGGGCCAGAGTCCACAATGGAAGGCATTCATAGCAGCATGCTTTAGACATTGGATTTCTTTGTGTAAATTAACCACCTAATTTCCCTGGGCTTCCCACGCAGTGCAGGAAGAAGCTCTGGAAATGAATTACTGAACATGGAATGAAAGCTTGCACCCAGCAATGCCTGCCCAAGAGTCACTCTCCCTGCCCACCAGCTAGAAGACCACATAGGATTAGCAGGGCAGCTCAGCCAGGTGAGTTAGAGGCTGGAGATAGGTGGCACAGGCAGAACATCACCATAGCATCACCCAGGGCAGTTAGAGGCTGGAGATAGGTGGCACAGGCAGAACATCACCATAGCATCAGCCAGGGCAGTTAGAGACAGGTGGCACAGGCAGAACACCACCATAGCATCAGCCAGGGCAGTTAGAGGCTGGAGACAGGTGGCACAGGCAGAACATCACCATAGCATCAGCCAGGGCAGTTAGAGGCTGGAGACAGGTGGCACAGGCAGTCTGGCAGTGTTTTATGGTAGGTAGGTGAAGGCACCAAGCACAGCTCCTCTTTCCTGCTGGTTGCTGCAAGTTGATGCACCTGAGTGAGTGGAATTTCTTCTGGCTGCGTTTGCCCCAGCAGATGTAAAAGTCCCATTTGAGCCAGTATCTTGTGCCTGCCGAGCACAGGGACCTTTACTGGAGTGCTGAACGTTACAAAAGGAAGTTACCTTCCCCCACCCCATTTTAAAGAGAGAAGAGGAACTGGGAGCCCAAAGCAGAGTTAATTACCAACTGCACTGGGCTGGCTTTGTGATTCACCCAGCGGCTGGGAGGAAAACTTAGAAGCACAGATTGTGAAGGGGGGGGAAAAAAAACCCAACCCAAACCCTCACTCTCCTTGAAATTCTGATTATGAGCAGCAAGTGATCAGCTGCTGCTAATGGCTAACAGGGAAAGGAGAGCTACAAACACTTTGCTGCATCTCAAAGCCACAGAAGCTTCCAGCAGGATTTAGCTTCAAGCTTTAGCCAAATATTAAGAAAGAAAAAGAAAGTTTGTGGGGTTTTTTTGTTTTGTTTTGTTTTTTAACTGGAATTCATTCTGGCAGTAGTTTCTCCCTTGACTGACAGATACCCAAGGGAATTTGTTGCTTTGGGGCAGCAGTGGCTCCATAATAATGGAAATGTGGTGGCATTTTGTTGGATACAAATGAACATCCTGATTTGTGTTTTGTCATTCGTGTAGCTGTGCAATAATGTAGTAACCTGCCCTCGGGCAAAGGCAGCCACAAGGACCCAAGGGAAAAAGCTCTGCTTCGCTATTTTGGGTACCTAACTTGTAGCACCTTAGAAAGGCTTCTTTGAACCTGTTCTGAATTCCCCAGACTGCTGTGTTCCCCTCCTGGGTTCAAACACAAAATTCCTTCCTCCTCAGCGATGCTCTCTGCTGATTTTGCAGCCAATCACCTTAGGTGAGACCCAAACGCTGCAGCTTGTGCAAGAACCAAGTTACAAAGGGGGTTTTAGGAGATGGTTTCTGACTTCAGGATCCTAATTTCACCAGATCCTATGTTCCTGGTGAACTCCCACTTCTCAGCATGGCACCTAAAAAGGTTCCCATATGAGAACATCAAAGAAATTACAGATTATGGAGCTGTTTTCTCTGGTTCCTTCAGCGCCTTGCAACACAACCCCCTGATTCTGGGACCAGGTGCTTGCTGGATCAAGAACCCAAACCTGCAGCATAAATTCCATCCTAAAGCTGATTTTTCATCTTCCTCTTAATTCAAGCAATCCCATTTTCCAGTCTACAAGGTTACCTGTAGAGGTGAAATCCTTTCCTCCCACTACACTCAGCTGAAATAGTTCATTGCAGCTTGCAGTTGTAGAGCTTTGTGTTGAGTTGAGTGCACAAAGTTTTAGGCTAAGAGGTTTATTTCCTTCCCATTGTTTAGGTTATAGTTAAATCTGAATATTGCTTTTTCCTTCCCTGTTCTGGTAAAGCCAAAGCTTCCACCAATAAAGAACAGTTTGTCTTTCAGAAGACAAGGGGAAGGGGAAAGAGGATAAAACAGAGCACCACCTGTGTGTGAAATCATTAAAAGCCCAAATGAAATAAGAGGTTTTATGGATTCCTGACTCTAAATACAAAATCACTCTCAAATCTGCATTCTTTGCAGCAAAATTCATCACCTCTTCACTACTCCACCCTTGTAAAATTAAAGGTACTTGGGGCAAGTAATTTAAATCTGGCCTTTTTGGGGGGGGGAGGTGGGCAAAATGAGCAGAGCATTTGAAAGTGCTGTGGTCAGGCTGGGCAGAGGGTTGTTAGGGTAGGGTTAGCAAATGCTGGGTGGAAATTTTGTCTTGGGAGTAGAAGGGAAGTGCTGGGACACCTGCAGCAGCTAGGAGAAGTGTTTGCAGTCTAAGTGCAGCACTTGTTCTGCAGAAGCCTCCTGGTGGAGCTGGGACTGCCACTGGCTTTAGTTAACTTTGCCTTGGGCTTCCATGGATAAATAGATTTAAACAGAGCAACCTAAGACATTTGAGATCCTCATAAGACAGAGATGCACTTCCTGGGTGAACCTCTACATTTGTTCTCCTGCTCAGTGCATTGAATTAATCTGGTGGTGGATGAGGAGTGTCTGTGAGTAGCTGATTCCATGTGCTAAAAATTGTTAACACTGATCACTAAGAGCTAGACTGAGGGTGGAGGAACAATGAAGTGAAAGAAAATAAATGAAAGAAATGATAAAATAAACCAATCAAATAAAAAGAAAGAAATCATTAAAAACATAACATCCTAAACAAAAGAATTTAAAAAGAAAATATAAAGAAAGCAAAAGAAAAATATTTTTAAAAGAAAAAGAAAATAAATTACATAAAATATGATCAAATTAAAAGATAAAGTAGTAAAATGAAATAAAATTGAAGTCATTAAAGAAATAATTTTAAAATAAAATAAAAATATAAAGGAAATTAAATATAATATGATAAAATTAAGTGAATTAAAGATAAAATAATAAAATCAAAGAAATAAATGAAATATAATAAAATGAATTAAACAAAAGATAAAATAATAAAATACCATTAAAGAAATAAAGTCATTAAAGAAATAACTTTTAAAAATAAATGGAATAAAGCAAAATGAAGTGAACTGGATAAAAGAAAAAATAATAACATGGAATAAAATTAAATAAAATCATGAAAGAAATAAGAATAAATGAAATAAAATACAATAAAATGAAGTGAATTGGATAAAAGAAAAAATAATAACATGAAATAAAATTAAAGAAATAAAATCATGAAAGAGATAAAAATAAATGAAATAAAATATAATAAAATGAAGTGAATTGGATAAAAGAAAAAATGATAACATGAAATAAAATTAAAGAAATAAAATCATGAAAGAGATAAAAATAAATGAAATAAAATATAATAAAATGAAGTGAATTGGATAAAAGAAAAAATGATAACATGAAATAAAATTAAAGAAATAAAATCATGAAAGAGATAAAAATAAATGAAATAAAATATAATAAAATGAAGTGAATTGGATAAAAGAAAAATAATAACATGAAATAAAATTAAAGAAATAGAATCATGAAAGAGATAAGAATAAATGAAATAATGAAGTTAAATGAAAGACAAAATAATAAAATAAAAGAAAATCATGAAAGAAATAATAATTTTAAATTAAAAAATAATAAAATGAAGTGAATTGGATAAAAGATAGAATAATAAAATGAAATAAATAAAAAAAATAAAATAAAATGGCATAAGTAAAATAAAAGAAAAAAATAACTAAATAAAGTGAATTAAATGTAATAAAGTGAAGGGAATGAAGTAAAATAGTAATAAAAAGGTAAAATTTAAAACATAAAATAATGGAATAAAAATAATACAATGAATTAAAAGGAAATGTAAAATAAGGTGAACAATAAAGTAAAACAAAGAAAACTAAATTAAAAGAGGAGAAAGTTGGAGAAGATGATCTCAAAGGTCTCTCCCAACTGAAGCCATTCTGTGGAAGTGCAACAAAAACTCAATTTCCAATAAAAGCTAGTTTTGAAGCAAGAAGTCCTGGAGAGGAGAGACTCTGAATTCTCATCTAGAGCTTAACTCATGTCAGCTCACCTCTGCCTGCTGGTCCCTGAATTTCATGGCCTGGCCCTCTGAAAGAGCAGCTAAAAGGTAAAGCACAGCCTCTGTGCAGCCCAAAAGCCTCCACCTAGAAACTGCTCCTGCTGCAGGGAGCTTGCTGGGGCACAGGTACCTGAGCCCCCTCGCACAGCTGTTGTTGTTTTGCTCTGTTCTTCCCATTTTTACCTGTGAGGACAAATCAGGTCCAGGGAATATCAGCGTAAAAAGGTTTGAGTGGACTGTTAGCATAGAGGGGGTTCTCGGGGGTGGGGAAAAAAGTGCCTGGAGCACTGCAAACACAAGCCAAGAGGGAGAAAAATGGTAGAAAAGGCATAGAAGAGAAATGAAAGAAACCCAAATGAAATGAAAAGTGTTGAAAAGAATAAAGGAGTCACCTGTTTGGGGCACTGTGCTTGGATGGAGTCGCCTTGAAACCTCCCCAGACAAGCCAGACGTTGTCTTCTCTCTGCACTCCTCTTCCACTTTTTCTCTCAGTTGCAGGCTGCTGAAATAGATACTTCTCTTTTTTTTTTTTTTTT
>WBNM01045461.1:13411-55779 GCA_013399055.1 Ramphastos sulfuratus | reverse complement strand
TTCTTGTTTTTTTTTTTTTTTTTTTTTTTTTTTTTTCCCCTTGCCCCTGTTCCCCTCCCTGATTTTTCAATCAGATTATTCGTGTCAAAATCTGGCGGTGAAGAACGTCAGCCAATAGAGAAGCTGAGCCCAGGCTCTATTTGCTTATCAAAACTTCCCAGGACTTTGAAAACTTGAAGAGAATTCAGCATGCCCAGCTCGAAACCCTGGGGGCAGCACCCTCTGCTTTGCCTGCTGTAGGAGCAGTCCTCTGTCATGTTGACACAGAAGGTGACACCGGTGCAGGAAGGTACAACAAGAGGGAGTTTTGTTGTCTTTGCCTTTGCAAGAATTACACACACCCACCCCTCAAAAAAGAAATAGCTCCTAGAAACCTGTATTTTGACACCAGTTCATTATATCTTTCCCAAACAGACCATCTGCCTCACATATACACACACTCACATCCTTCAGCCTCATAAACAAAACCATTTAGCACATATGCAGAGAATTATTTGATTCCAGAGTGAATCTTTTTATCTCTCCAATTTCCAAGGAAGAGAAAGGGGGAAAAAAAAAAACAACCAAACAACAAAAAAACCCAACACAACAAAAACCAAACCAAACCAGAACAACCAAAAACCAAAACAAACAAAAAACACCCAAAACAACAACAACAACAAAAAAAACCCCAAACATCCATAGAGAGTTAGCAAGTCACAAAGCTGTGTGGTTAATCAGCTGTCGTTTTCCTGGGCGGGTGTGTGCATTGCTCTGTCGGCACACAGCTGTATGCAGGGGATAAATATAGATTTAAGAAAGCTCATTAAGCAAGCTCATTAAGGAGCATCTTTGCGAGGAGGTGGTGGAGAGCAATAATAAGAATTTGCACTTTTATCACTTTCAACAACAACAACAAAAGAAAAAAAGGGTTTAAAAAAATGGGTTTGCAACCGTGGAAGAATTGATTGCAGAACCTCTCCTGTAAGGGCAGGTGGAAGGAGGGAGGATGAAGCAGAGAGGGTTCTCAGCTCGCTGCCTTGTTCTGGAGCAGAGGTGGGAAGAGCAGCTGGAGAACAGGGAGGGTTCTGCTCTAGAGAGAGCTGTCTCTGGCCATGACAAGGGGGTTGGAACTTCAAGGTCTGTAAGGTCCCTTCCAACTCAACCCATTCTGTGACTCTGTGATGTGATGATTCTGGTCGGAATCCTCTTGTTTGGGGACAAACAAGGAGAGCTGCTCTCCCTAAATGCTCGGCAGCAGGAGGGCAGGAGGAATTCCTTGATTTCACCTGTCGTGTGCTAACCACAGCCCTCCTGCCTGTGCCCTCAGCTGTGCCCTCCCGGCGCGCTCCGTGCGTGGCTGGCACCGGCGCAGCAAAGATGCTCGCTGAGAAGTTTATAATTTAAGACATACAGAAGCATGCACGCAGCTGCTGAGTACCAAGTGCTGGGACTCCACCGTCAGAGAAATGCCTTTACTTCATAGAATCCAAATGGTGTGGGTTGGGAAACACCTCCAAGATCATCAGGCACAACCTTCAGCTACCGTGGCCGCTAAACCTCAAGTGCCATGGGCACAAGTTTCTTGCATACCTCCAGGGATGGGAACTCCGCCACCTCCCTGGGCAGCCTGTGCCAATCCCTGACCACTCCTGCAGCAAAGAAACTGTTCTTTATCTCCAACCTACCCCTCCCCTGGCACAATTTCAGGCCATTTCCTCTTGTTCTATCGCCTTTATTTCATGGAGGAGTTCTGCTTCTAGTGAGCAATGTAAGGAGATCAACTCTCTCTGTCCCCATGCATTTTGCCACGTTCTACAGCCAGCCGCATTAAGGCAGCACACAGGTGCCTCTCCCTGCTGCAACCCGGGGTGGTGAGAGCAGCAGGAGCAGTAACCCTTCCTCTGCCCTGTGCCAGGGTCGGCGGGAGGTTGGCGTTTCCCTGGGGAGGGGAGCAGATGTGGTCCAGAGACGCTGCAGATTCAGAGCAGAGGGATGCTGTGCCCTGGAGACGGTGAGCCCGAGCGCTCTCTGCTGGGACAGCCACAACTCACAGCTCTCGTCCCGGTGCCCTGGCACTGCCCCGTGCCACCAGCCGGGCTCTTGCAATGGGGTTTGCCTGCAACTCGGAGAGAGATAGGAGCGAAAGCTTCATCCACGTTGAAAAAGATCTCAGATTTCCATTTAAACTCGTCTGTTGGTGAGCATAATTAATTCTTGTTGTTTACAGAATAAAACAATCCCTCTCGCCTCTCCCTCCGTATTTCTCTAGCTGGGTTTTGCATGCCAGCCCCGTTCCCAAGGCATTGTGCTGGGAGATGATTTGCACCCCCTTAAACACAGGCATTTGAGGAATCGCATCTCCCTCTCCTGACCCAAGCACTGTAACAGCAGCCCCACTGTAGCATGCTTCACATCAAGGCAGCTCCGGGGACTAAAAGCCAACAGGAAAACGACAAACTGCTGAAAGGGCTGAGATGTGGAGCTGGCTCCTGCCAGCATCCCCCCAGCACAGGCTTGGTGGTGACGCTAAGTGCGAGTGGCTGTGGAGTGTGGCTTTCAAACTCCAGGTGGCAAAAGCAAGGCAGCCACACCGAAAAACCAACCCTACAGGCAGCTGGTTGTGCCAAGATTACCTAGCAGCACCCTCATGGGTTTGTAGGCTCATAGAATGGGTTGGATTGGAAGGGACCTTAAAGATTACCTAGTTCCAACCCCACCATGCCATGGGCAGGGACACCTCCCACCAGCATAGGTTGCTGAAGGACTCCTCCAGCCTGGCCTTGAAGACCTCCAGGGAGGTTGTGGAGCACAGAATCACAGAATCAAAGATCACATTCTGTGATTCTGTGCTCCACAACCTCCCTGGGCAATCTGTGCCAGTGTCTCACCACCCTCACTGCAAACAACTTCTTCCTAACATCCAGTCTCAATCTCCCCTCTGCCACTTCAAACTCATTGCCCCTTGTCCTGGCATTGCAAGACCTTGGAGCCCCCTTCAGATCCTGGAAGGCTACTCCANATGTCCAAGAAAGGTGTGGATGTGGCAATTGGGGACACGGTTTAATGGGCATGGTGGAGTTGGGTAGAAGATTGGACATGATCTTAAAGGACCAAAACGATTCTGTGAGTCTCTCTGGGCTTACAGGGGCTCATCCTGGCCCTACCCCATGTGGGCCACGGTGGATGTCCAGCAAGTTCTGCTCAGATCTGAGGACAGTTTGTGTGCAGTGCCACGAGTCCTTCCTACACATCACATGCTCCACTGCATCCTAAGTAAATAGATTACGAATTGTACAACCCAGTAATAACAAACAAGCTAATTACAGCTCATCATGTCCATTCTAATGCAGTCGCCTTCCCTCTCCAATCTAGCTGCAAACCCCTCCTGCAGCATCCATGTTTTCCTTTGTCAATTTGAATGTTACAGCAATTACCCAGTAAAATAACCCAGCTAATTGCTTCCAGCTCTTTTCTGAAGCTCATCCTAATTTCCACCCTTTTCTGTGGCAGATTAAATAAACATGTCTTCTGCACAGCAGGGGGAAAAAAATAAAAATAAAAATAATACCATCACTCAGTCCAGACTGTAATAAATATTAATTGCTGTGCACAAGGCAGATGAAGAACATGCTGGCTCCAAGCAGCTCCATCTCCTCCAGGAGCTGGCTGATTCTATTGCAGGTGCAGCCTAAAGGATCTCAGCCCTGAGGGGATGAGAGCTGTGAAAGATCACAAGTCAGAACTCAACCAATGCTCCTCAGATTGGGGTCTTCATCTGCTTTTATTTTGTTACACCTACTCTCTTCTGTCACACTTAGCCTTTGGGGCTAAGAAAGCAGACAATATTCTGGGATGCATTAAGAGTGTGACCAGCAGATCAGAGGTGGTTCTCCTGCCCCTCTTACTTTGTCCTAGGGAGGCAGCACCTGGAGTATTGGGTCCAGTTCTGGGCTCCTCAGTTCAGGAGAGACAGGGAGTTCCCTGGGGGACAGGGAGGACCGTGAAGATGGTTGTTATGGGCCTGGAGCATCTCCGTGAGGTGGAAAGGCTGAGAGCCCTGAGGCTGTTTAGCCTGCAGAAGAGCAACCTGAGAGGGAATCTGCCAAAGGGTGGAGGGCAAAAGGATGGGGCTGGGCTCTGAAAAGTGGTGCCCAGGGACAGAACAAGGGGTGATGGGCACAAACTGGCAGCCAGGTGGTTTCACTGGAACTTAAGGAAGAAATTCTTTGCTTTGAGGGTGCCAGAGCCCTGGAGCAGGCTGCCCAGAGAGGTTGTGGAGTCTCCTTGTCCGTAGACATTCCAAACCCACCTGGATCTGCTCCTGTGCAACCTGATCTAGACAACCCTCAGAGCAGATGGTGTCCAGAGATCCCTTCCAACCCCTGCCACTGTGATTCTGCCTTGCAGATTTAACACCCACGGTTCCTGCTGGCACCCCAGGGCCCTGCAGACAGCTGGAAGAGTTGGAACAGCAGCCTGCCAAGCACCCCTAGCACATCTGCACCTCCTTGGGCAATGAGAAACACTGCAACTCACTGGCTTGGGGATGGAGATGATGAGATGGAGACCTGCTGGTGTGGCACACAGACCCTGGAAGCTGCCTCGAGGCAATCTCCAGCCTCCAATTTTCCACAAGGAAAAACAAATCTTATCTAGGAGGAGGGATGGCACGTTTTGTGTGGTACAGTTGTTGCTGAATTTCAGCCAAAAGAACAAAACCACCTCTGTCCGTGCTTTGTAGGGAGCGCTCCAGGGTCCGAAATCGGCAGAATTACATTCACCGAGTCAAAAAGAAAAACAGATTACATTTTGGGAGCCTGCCCAAGCACCCTCCCTGACTCCTGCAGTCGGTACACACAGAGGCATTCCGGAAAGCTTTTTATTCTCTTTCGGCACATTTACGCTCACTAAATCCTCACTTTCAGGCAAGCTTCTGGAGCCAGGATGCCAGCGCGAGCCATGGGGCTGCCACCCTCCAGCCTCAGCCGACCTGGCCTGAGGGACACCGAGCGAGAAGCGACCCAGCGCCCGGGCCCCGCTAGCGGCTCGGGGCAGCGGGCGGAAGAGAAATAGGCTCGAAAGACACAACACAGGTTCCTTTCCAGCGAGCACCGCGGGCTTGAGCCGCTGCTGCCCCACCAGGGCGCCGCCGCCGCCTCAGGCCGGGCCTTGTTTACCGCCCGCCGCCCGTCCCCCCCTCCGTGACGTCGGCGCCGCCCGGGGCCGCTGCCGGCACCGCCCCCAGAATCACGCGACCTCCTCAGGGCCGCGTCGCACCGTCACCGAGATTCCTCCGCCGCGGGACAGCGGGTGGGAGCGGCTGTCTCCACCTCCCCCCCAACCCCGAGCCCTGCTGCTCCTTATGGAGAGAGAGGTCCTTAAAGAGGGAAGAGATGAGTGGGGCGGTGAGGCGCTGGCGCGGTGAGGCGCTGGCGCGGTGTCGGGCAAGGGGGGGAGCGAGAAGAGGTGGGACTTGTTTGTATGGCGGAGGGATTCGAAGGGAGAAGCGGCCAGTGAATGGGAGGGGGAGGGGGAGGTAGGGCCAAGATGGCGGCGCCCTGTGGGCTAGAGGAGTCCTGAGTGGTAAACAGCTGAGGGGAGGAGAAGGAGAGGTGAGTGCGCTGGGCCTCCTCCTTCCTCCCCCAGCGGGGCGAGAGCGGAGGCAGCCGGGGAGGAGGATGGAGAGAAGGAGACAGAGAACAGAGCGGGGAGGCAGGGAGAAAGGGCTCGGGGAGGAGGCGGCAGGAGAAAGGGAAGGGGCTGGGGGGATGGGGAAGGCGAGGGTAAAGCCTGTTGGGGGGCTGCATGTTCCCTCCTCTGTCTCCTTCCTTTCCTCCCTGGCAAAACCTCCTCTTGGCCTCTCCCCCTTGTGCTACCGTGGGGCTACTTGGGGAGGGTCTGGGGGTGCTGCCCCCCTTCAGGGTGTTCCCCGCCCCCAGCACCCCTTTGTAATTTCGCGCGGCTTGTTGAAAAAGGTTCACACACACACACACACACACACACACACACTTGTCCGAAAAGCCGAGCAGCGATTTCCATGCTCGCTCTGCCTCAGTGACCTGCCGAGGAGGTGCCCTCGGCCAGGGTTGGGCATGGAAGCAGTTGTTAAAAGTCCTTTTGGTGAGGAAGGGCTGTTCTATTTCCTTGCTGGGGGGTAGGTACCGTGAAGTCTGGATCTTGTTTACTTCTACAAGAAAACATTTTGCTTCCTGTTATCGCAGGGAACTTGCGAGGCTGCCGTTGTGAAGTTTGCAGCCTTTGTTTGCCCTGGATGCAGCCTCAGCCCTTGCTTTGGCAGTTCAGTCAGTGCTTCTCTCCTCGTTGTTTGTTGTTTTTATTAAATGAGGCTTTTACAAGGCAGCGAGTGCAAGGAAGAACATGCCTTGCAGGAGCAGGTGATTCAAAACCTGTAGAAATGACACAGAAACCGAGATCAGGTTTTGTGTGGGGAACTTGATTCCAGAGCTGCTCTTCCCAGAGAACCTTCCAGTGGATGCTAATGCAGAAGTTTCTCATTCTTTCCCTCTTCTGATCCTGTAGCTTCCTGACATAAACTTCAGTGGCACGTTGTTAGGAATCCCTCACCATCAAAGCACTGCTGAAGTGATGCCATTAGGTGGGAAAATTCCTCCTCAGTTTATGTGTGTGAACAACTGGAAGCTGAATCTTGAATAACTCAGGAAGTTTTAATAGTGCAAGCAGGGGGAATTCAGACTCTGTCTGCAGCTCAGTTGCCTTTGCTAGGCAGCAGTCAGGCACTGTGCTTACCAGAGAGCTGCACCAGGTTTAAGGTTAAAATCACCAGCTTAAAATCCTTTACTCAGGGAAACATTCTTTTCGGTTTGTTTTTGTTAGTATGTTCTGGATTTTTAGCAGCCTTGTCAGCCCAGGACTGAACTGCCTTTATGGGGAGCTGCAGAGACTTACTCAGATGGAAATACAGTCAGAATATCTAATGTGTCATGAGATAAGCTTTAATTAAAATGATTTTATCTTTGGCTGCATTTCATCTCGGCTCCTTAACTCTTTGTTAGTTGAGGATTTCTGGTGGCTAATAAAAAAGTAGCCTTATTAAAGGGTTCACACAAGAGATAGGCTGTCCCCTTGCAGATGTTTTGGTGTTTGAACAAACTTTAGCTACTGTTTGTAGGGTGAGATGAATGCTGGCCCTGTTTGAGAGCTGGACTGCTGAGCTGTTGATGTGCCAAACACCTCTTATCAGGCTGGTGATGTGATCACCAGAGTCAGGCTTTGTCAGAACTAAGCAGCCTATCACACACGTGCATGCACACACACATGCACAGATGCATATATTTGGAACAGATAACCTTCTGCAATAAGCAAATCAAGTACCCAGAGCCCTTTTTCATGGTGGAGCAGGGGAGAGGTCCCAGATTTGATTTTATGGCAGGTAACAGGTGCTTTTTTTTTTTTTTTTTCCTTAGAGCTTGGGATTTTGATCCTGCTGTGTAGCTGCCCTGTTTTCATGTAGTTTAATAAACATGATGAGGACAAGTAAGAACACTTCCTCTGTTAGCATAAGCTTTTCTTTCAGCAGCACAGAGAGAACTTCTTGCAGTGGTGAGCTGCTATCACTTTCCTGGCTATTATTCTTTTTTGGCTGCAATTTAGAAGTTCCACTTCACATTTCATACTGTTCTGTTTAATGCCTGCTTTAATTCTCAGAGCAGTTAAAATGAGTACACCAGCTAGCTCAGGGCGATTTGAACAGTTACTGAATTGCAACTGAACTATTTGAATATGTTTTAAAGTTTCTCTTGGTGGCAAAAAAAAAACACCCTCAAAAAAAAGTATTGCAGAGGTTCAGTCATCCTTGTGTCACCGTGAAGCCAAAAGCTCTCTGTTTGCTTGTTCATAGCTTTAAAAACATTCTTCAGATGAACTTATTTTCCTTGTGCACTCTTAATTAAATTGATACAGCAGCCCAGTGGTTGTTCTTATGTAATCATTTGCTCTTAATACATGCCTTTGTGTAGAAGGACTGGAAATAATCCCCTTTACAGGTTAGTAACTGCCTTCTAGCATGGCTTCTGCCAAAGGGTTAAGTCTCAGCCCTACCACCTTTGGGCTGTTTTTTTTCTCCTATACACTGCTTTTTAAACAGTTTTCCCTCTGACAGAAGTTTGATGGGTAGCAATTAGCAGAGTGTATCAGCACAGTGTAGTTTCAAAAGGATCTTTAAAAGTTGCTGAATGTTATTCTCTCTCTTTGTTTGGGGTTATTTGGGTTTTGTGTGCTTCCTGTTCCTCCACCAGTAACAAAGTACAGGAGAATGTCTGTAATACTGAGTTATATCTACAAATAATTAGGAATGAAGTCTTGCATCAGATCTTAAAATAGACAGGAAAATCTGGATTGCTAGAAGCAGTCAGACACCTTCACTCTTTGAAAATGAATGAATAAATGGAGTTGTGCTGCCAATTGTAATAATCAGTTTGAACTGAGATTTGAAGTGGTTTAGAGTAGTTAAGTTAGAGTGGTGAAAAAGAGAATGATCAGCTGCTTACTGTCCTGTTGCCACCAGTGGTTTTTAATCCCTGCTGTCACATTTAATTCATTGCTTGTGTCACTTTTATAATGGCAATATTTAATTTACCTGTGAAGGGAATTCATATTGAGCATTGATAGGAGATAGAAACCAGGCTTGGATTCGTGCCTGTTTGGGCACGGAGTGAGGCATGACAAACATTTCAAAGAGCTGAGCTAGAGGGGCTGCTGCTTTGTTGTCAGTCTGAATTTTGCTTTGAAAACAATGATTGCTGTAAAATCCTTCTGTCCTCGTTCATGGCCTCTGCCCATGCAGAACCTGAGTAGAAATCAGATGGAAAAGTCTTAAGTCTTGATGTCTGAGTTCACTTCGTTGCTGTCAGCAGTGGTTTTGTGTTGCTGAAATCCTCATTTTCTCTCGGAGGGGAAATAATAACATTGACTGGCATCCCCCAGATTTAAGTTGTGATTAATGAAGGGGAATGATGTTGATCCTCCACACACCACCCCTCAGAAGAACTGCTTCTGGGGTCTGCGTTTCTGTGTCGTTATAGCAAATGCTAAGGAGATTCTGGGAGGAGTGTGTGTGGAGTGTGTCCCCCTCCACCTCTCACAGAAGCATAACTGGCACTACCAGCTGCTTTATCATTTGGCTTGAGATAAAAATACACTGAACAGAACATCTTCTCTTGACAGAAATACGTACAGAAGTCATAATCTTCTGAAATATTGCCCTGTCTCTTTCTCTATTGAGCCTTTTCCAATGAATATTTTTACAGCCTTTCTTTTTGCCCTGAGTTTGTAACTCTGTTGTGTTGTGGTTAAATTAGCTACTGAAATATATATATATTTTTTTAAACATTAAATTGGTTCTTGGCTCATTTGCTTCTCTGTTTTCTCCTGTAAGCTGGCTCCAAAGTTGTATTGATGCTTAGAATTAATACCTTTTATTAAAATGTGGGTTTTTTAAAGCTTTTGAATCTAAGAATGAGAAGTTTGCTGTTGATGATGTGTCTTACAGTGAGATGAAAATGTTGGATTTTAACAGATATTTGGACAGATTGTTTTCACTTTCTGCTCTACAGTGCCTTGGGTCTTTCATATAAAACTGATTTTAAGAGTTAGGGAAGAATCAGAGACTCAAAGCACAGGATAAAATTCCTGAGTGTGTTTTAGTCCTGTCAGTTACAAGTACAGCTGCAGGGATGTGGAAATCCTTCTAAGAGGGGAATGGTTGCAATAGGTTGGGATGGAAGCAGGGAAAACATGTCTACTTTGTATTTGAGAAGAAAGGCCTGTTGGTAGGATACTGTAAAGATTTTAGGGAGGTGTGTTCAGCTCAGATGTTTCAATGCCAGATAGGCAATACTGTGGCATTCAGTGGATGTTCTGCCTGTTATAAAAAGTAATGGCATTTCCCCAACCCCAGCCTGTGTTCCTTACCTACCTCCACTGCAAAGTACTGGTGGGACAGGGTCATAAATCACACTGACACTCTGGGCCCTGGAAACTGTGCTTCATCTACCAGAACACAGTGGTTGCTGCTTGGAGTTGACAGCCTATTGCTGTGAACTGGTTACTCAGCTCTCTTTGCCTAAAGACAGTGAGGCTATTGCTTGGATTTCCTGGTTTTTTCATTGGTGTTGGACACCATGGATTAGAGGATGTCAGTCTTAGTTTTAGGTTTTCAAATCCGTTCCTCACAGATGACCTTTTACAAGAGATCCTGCACTGAGAACACTTGTGTCCAGTTCTGGAGCCCCCAACACCAGAACCAATAGAGCAGGTTTGGAGGATCCTACAAAGGTTATCAGAGAGTTGAAGGACCTCTGCTATGAATACAGGCTGAGAGAGTTGAGGTTATTCAGCCTGGCGAAGGCAAGGCTCCAGAGACACCTTACAGCAGCCTTCCAGTACCTGAAGGGGGGGGCTACAGGAGAGCTGGAAAGGAGCTCGTTACAAAGCTGTATAGTGACAGGGCAAGAGGCAAAGGCTTCAGATTGGAAGAAGCTAAATTTAGATGAGACATTATGCAGAAATTCTTCCCCGTGAGAGTGGTGAGGCACTGGAACAGGTTGCCTGGTGAAGTTGTGGAGACTCCAAGCCTGGCAGCGTGCAAAAGGTTGGATGGGACCTTGAGCAACCTGATCTAGTAAGAGATGTTCCTGTCCATGGCAGAGGGGTTGGAACTAGATGATCTTTGAGGTCTCTTCCAACTCAAGGCAATCTCTGATTCTGTGATTTACTTTTTTCAGCTGTGCCTTGTTTGTGTGTAGCAGGGTGACAACATAACATTGGTGTTTATATTACTTGACCAGATAAACTTTACACCCTTTCAAGTACCTGTGTGTAATATTGTCCTGATTTTTTTTTTTTTTAAAGATGTGGCAGGAAATCCTTCTAATTATATTTTAAATGCAGGCTTTTGGAGAGGAGATGGCCTTACTTGATATGAAGTACTTCAGTACACAATCTCCTGATTGAAAAGTTGATTTAAACTGTGCTGGATTCATTGGCATAAGGTCACCTGAGCCATCTGTTTTAGTCCAGGGAGCTTGGGAAATTATTAGTTACTTATCTGTATAGTTATTGGCAGCTCCATTTGTGTTATCAGCCTTGCTTTTATCTGATGTTTGTGTGTGCCATTGGGCCAGCAGCATAAAGTTTGAAATCCTCTTACCTACTAAATGTTTAAAGTGGTGTTTTTTTCCAGCTACCTGCAAGTGGATAACAGAAGCATGGAATGGTAGGGGGTTGAAAGGGACCTCTGGAGATCAAATCCAACCTCCCTGCCAAGGCAGTGTCAGCTAGAGAAGGTTATACAGGAACACATCCAGGTGGGCTTTGAATGTCTCTGGAGATGTAGACTCCACCACCTCTGGGCAGCCTGCTCCAAGGCTCTATCACTCTTTAAAGAAATTCTTGCTCATGTTTATGTGGGACTTCTCCTGTTCAAGTTGAACCTGAATTCCAGAGCTCACGTTGAGTGTCTCCAAAGGCCTGTTTCTTGGTTTCACATGCTGTAGTTTTCCCTCTGGCGATATCAGAATTAATGAACCCTGCTGTTGTGGTTTTTACTGATGTGATGAAGATCTGGTCCAAGTATAATAGTATTACTAGAGGAAAATGAGAATAAAACCAATTTTTTTCACTCTGGGGAAGGGTGAGGAATGAAAGAAAAGAGAGTTGACAAATCCTTTATCGGCTAAAAAACGCAGAGACCAGTGTTCATGCTGCTTTAATTCTCAAAACAGGTTTTGCTTGCAGCAGGTTTGGGGGTGTGGTCATGGATCTCTTTTGTTAACAAGACTTTAAACAACTGTTTCATGTTGCTTAGGAAGCTGGTGAATCTATTGCTTAACCATGGCTAAGACTGTCCTGCTGGAAATTGAGGCACCTACGTCAGCAAAACCTTTATGTTCTTGGAGGCAGCATTCTCAGAAAGGAAGGCTGAGGTGCCTTGTAGGAAGCTGTTGCCCCCGTCCATACTTGTGCATCTCTTCTCAGAGTAATTGTGATTTAGTAAACTAAATAGTACACTGGTTACCAGAAACTAAAAAGAAGAAAGCAACAGACTCCTGAAAATGAGTAAGAAAGTGGAAAGCTGACTCCAGAGGTGCATGGATGGATGAGTTTAAACTGTTTGCAAGGATGATGGTGTCACTCTTTGAGCTTTGCTTGTCTTCTGAACAGCAAGCTCTTTGAGGAAGAAGTTGAAGCTTGGAAACCTGAACAATGTAGAGGGGAAAAAAACCCAACCAAACAAACAAAAAAACCCAAAGCACAACAAATCCCAGCTCTAATCTCCTTGGAAAACAGAGATCTATCCTGGTTTTCAGGAAAATTCAAGTCTTTTCCCATCCCTCAAGTTTCTATTCTGTTACCTTTAGTTGAAAGCCTTACACCAGTATCCAGGGTTAAATCTGCAGGTTTGGAAGTCTGGTCAGCACAGGACTTGAGCAGAAATAGCATTTAAATGTGAAACGCTTCAGTTAGCAGCCTCTGCTGAACTCAGGTTTGGTTTGGGCTGTTCACCTCTGCAGCTGTGACCATTGGCAACCAAGTGTGGGGATGTTTTTGGTCTTCTGAAGGGTGATTATTTGAGCTCTAAAGTTTGTGGCTGCTGACAGGCCTGTTGTGAGTGTGGAGCCATATTATCACCTCTGAATTTGCAATCAGTGCCAGATTAAGTAAGCTGATGTCTTGTGGCCCTAATAAAAGTGACCTTGGGCAGTTCTGCAACTGCAGAGTGATATGTTGCAAATGACAAAGTTTACTGGTAGACAGGTTAACTCCTGCTGTCCAGTAACGTTGTTGAAGAGGAGTTTGCAGAGAAGTAATATGTATGGAAATAATTACAGCATTAGGATTTAAAACAGAGCATTGATACATGGTCCTTGGCTAATGTCTAATGATGGCTTGACTAGAATCCAAAGACAGGCAATTAGAGTAATTATGCTAGGTTCAGAATTTGGTAGAATAAGAGAAAACTTCTTTGTGTGCCAGATTTTACCTCCCATAAATAAAACTTGAGCAGCTTATGAAGGTTCACGGTGCAAAATTAGTCTTGTGGAAGCTAATTTGAGAGATTGCACAGCTCAACCTGTGAAGAGTTCTGGAAAGGGCAACTGTGCAACACCTTGTCATAGAATCACAGCATGCTTTGGGTTGGAAGGGATCATCCAATTCTGACCTGCTGCCGTGGGCAGGGTCACCTTCCACTAGATCATGTTGCTCAAGGGCCTGTCCAGCCTGGCTTTGAACACTTCCAGGCTTGGAGCCTCCACAAGCTCTGTGGACAGCCTGTTCCAGTGCCTCACCACCCTGATGGGGAAGAATTTCCTCCTAATATCTCATCTAAATCCAGCTTCTTCCAAGAATTTCCTCCTCCTATCTCATCTAAATCCAGCTTCTTCCAGTTTGAAACTATTGCACCTTGTCCTATCACCACATGTCTCTGTAACAAGTCCCTCTCCAACTCTCCTATAGGCCCCTTCAAATCCTGGAAGGCTGCTCTAAGGTGTCTCTGGAGCCTTACCTTCTCCAGGCTGAACAACCCCAACTCTCTTAGCCTGTAGTCATAGAGCTGCTCCAACCCTCTGTTCACCTTCATGGCAACCATTAGTGTTTTTCAAACTGTGGTCTGACATTCCTCCTGCAGGAGGTCCATAGCTATTCTTAGTGAAGAGCTCAATGCTGTTCTGAATATCCAGGGTTTGATAAGGAATAAATGTTGCCTTTTGCTAACCTCTTCTTGCTTTTTCTTTGTTAGTGATCATGAAAGGTGTGTGGCTGGCAGCACTGCAGACAGAAGCTCAGCTCATCCACAGAACAGGTGCTGTATACACAACTGCAGGGAAAAACATCTTGTATGTAAACTTGGTCTTGCTTTCCATGGAGGGAGTGGAAAATGTGTGCTAGCTGGAAGGAGGAGGAAAGAAGAAACCTTTGCTAATGAGATCAGGCATGATGTGAAGCCAGATTATCTCTGCCACTGGGAAAGCTCAGTGTAGGGTTCTTACAGATGAAAAAAGCTCTGATTCATTTTGTGATAGATTGATGTGATACCTGAATCTCTCCATTGCTGGGACAGAGGAGGAGGTCATCTCCAAACACTGACTGGCTTAGATTTAGTCTTGGGAGGCTGACCAGTTGTGTTATCTGCACACTGTTGCATTTCATCATCTCTGGGGTTTCTGCACTGCAGGGTTTTCAGTCTGCTACTTACAGATTACACAGTGAAAGCAAAGTCTGGTGTGCTGCTGAGCTTGTGGTTTAGTGCACACAGGGTGGCTTGAGGAGCAGCAGCTGTAGTGACACAAACTGAGTTTCCCAGCAGCTGCAACTTGACCACACTGCAAGAATGATCTGAGGGCCAAGAGAGTTGAGGTTGTTCAGCCTGGAGAAGAGAAGGCTCCAGGGAGGCCTTAGAGCTGCCTTCCGGGATCTGAAGGGGCCTGTAGGAGAGCTGGAAAGGGACTCGTTAGAAAGGCCTGGAGTGACAGGGTGAGGGATAATGGCTTCAAACTGGAAGAAGCTGGGTTTGAGTGAGACATGAGCAAGAAATCATTGCCCGTGAGGGCGGCGAGGCTCTGAAACAGGTCTCCCGGTGAAGCTGTGGAGGCTCCAAGCCTGACAATGTCCGAAGCAAGATTTGATGGGGCCTTGAACAACCTGGTGTAGTAGGAGGCATCCCTGGAACTAGATGATCTTTAAGGTCCTTTCCAACCCAAGCCAGTCTCTGGTTCTTTGCATTAAAGCACAAATCTGTATGCAGTAATGCAAAGCCAAGGGCAGTGAATTTCTAATCTAGCCACAGGAGTGCAGAAGGCTCTTGGGATCTGGATTGTCTCCAGGGCGTGGACCACTATTGCAAGGTTGGCTGAGGAGTAGCTGCTGTGAGAAAACACAAATGGAGTGATTCCAGGGAGCTATTTGCATTTTATTCAAAACTTTAGTCTTAGCTGACTGACCTGGAGAACAAATTAGAAACCATATGGTAACAGAATACTCTGCCAGCCTGTATGTGCTAGCCAAGGTCTTCTGCAAGACAGATCAATGTCTGTTTTAAGAAGATGAAGAAAACCCTGCTTGTAAGGCATGGGCTTCTTTGGAGACTTTTCTCTTCCAACTTCTTATGCATACTCTACCAGTCTCAGTGTTAAATGGGCAATACTGCAGAAATGTAGTAGGGGAAGTGGTGAGAGATTTAAGGTTGAAAGAGAAAGGAAAGTTCATGGTTCTGTGCTGTCTTCTCTCCTAGTCTGGTAGAGAGGCACCAATGAGGAACTTCCTGAAGCTTTAACCTCCACATTCATGTCAGTACGTGCATCATGGCACAGCAAGGCAATGTTGGTGAACTCCTCTCAATGCTGGATTCTCCAATTCTGGGTGTCCTGGAAGATATAACAGCTGCATTCAAGGATAATCTCATCTGTGGTATGTATCCTTTGATGTCATTTGAGGGAGGTTTCACTTTTACGCCAATCAAGGTAGAATAATGTTGGTTTCTTGGGTCAGTTTGGTGTTGTTTTTTTCCCCCCTATCAAACAGTCTGTGTTAATGCAGCTTGAAAGAAACTCTTGATATTTGGGTTTGAAATTGCTTTAAGGATTGTGGCTTTTCATCAGCCCATTTTGCTTAATGGCCTCTTGGAAGGTCTGTTATGTAATTGTTCAAATGCTATTAGGAAATGCCTGACTTTTCCTGGGGCACAACCTCAAGATGTGAGCTGATGAAACTTGCTTTGTCAAGTGTACCTAGAAAGAATTAGGTGGGAATTAGCTGCCACACTGTGGGAGCTAGTGGGATTTTGTTCATTCAAAAAATAAACAATGACAACCAAAAAACCCAACCCCAAGCCAAACAGTCAGGCTTTCTTGGTACAATGATTGCTGCAGCTGAGGCATCCCTGATGCTGATAGAGCCTGAGAGCACTGGCAGTGTCCTTGGCCCTGAGCTTGCTCTGCTTTTTCTGGTGAAGGGAGAAAATGTAAAGTTGTTCCTGAACTCTTTACCTCTACTGAGCAGAATCAGAGAATCACAGGGAAGGGACCTCAGGAGATCATCCAGTCTAACCCCTGTGCTCAGGCAGGGCTACCTACAGCAGCTTTCTCCAGATCAGAATGTCCAGCTGGGTTTGGAATCTCTCCAGACAAGGAGACTTTCTGGGCAGCCTGCTCCAGGGTTCCAGCACCTTCACACCAAAGAAGTTTCTCCTCCTGTTCAAATGGAACCTCCTGGGCTCCAGTTTGTGCCCATTGTTCCTTGTCCTGTCCTTGGGCACCACTGCCAAGAGCCTGGCCCCATCCTCTTGTCCCCCACCTTATAGCTCTTGCTGAGCATTGCTCAGCTACCCTCGGGGGCTGCTCTTCTGCAGGCTCAACAGCCCCAGGGCTCTCAGCCTTTGCTCCTCACAGAGATCTTCCAGGCCACTCAGTGTCTTGGTAGCCTCCACCATAGCTGGACTCTCTCCAGCAGTTCCCTGTTTCTCTTGAACTAAGATTATTGAGTCAAACTATCAACCCAACACCACCATGGCCATGTCCACAGATTTCTCAAACACCTCCAGGGATGGTGACTCCACCACCTTCCTGTGCAGCCGGTTCCAATCCCTGACCACTCTTGCAGCAAAGACATTTTTTCCTAATCTCCAATTTAAACCGCCCCTGGCACAACTCGAGGCCACTTTCTCTCATTTTATCATCTGAAACCAGGGAGAAGAGCCCAACCCCCCCTCACATCAAACTCCTTTCAGGGAGTTGTAGAGAGCAATGATGTCTCCCCTCAGCCTCCTCTTCTCTGGATTGAACAACACCTCAGCAGCTCCTCTTCAGCCCTTTCACCTCCCGCAGCTGTGTAACAGAAATCTGTGCAGTCTCTAACAAACTCTGCTTTTCCTGTCTTGTTTCCCCCCTCTCTGTGGCCCTGCTGACAGACCGTGGGCCTATGCTGGTGAACAACCTGGTGGACTATTACCTGGAAACCAACTCTCAGCAGGCACTACATATCCTGTCCACACTGCAAGAGCCTCATGACAAGGTAAAAACATCTTGGCCAGAGTGGCAAACTTTAACCTGGGATTGAAGGAGGCTTTAAATAGCATTCGTTAAACTCTTGTTCTTCCATTCTGGTGTAGAATTGCCTTGTTGTAGTGATGTAGTATCTCTCTAGCAAGAATTAAATTAAAAATGCATTTTTTTTTTTCCCACCACTCTGCAAAATCCTCTCTCAGCATCTACTGGACAAAATTAATGAGTATATGGGTAAAGCTGCTACCCGTTTACCCACCCTCTCTCTGCTGGGACACGTCATTAGGCGACAACCATCATGGAAACATAAACTTTCTCAAGCACCTCTCCTCCTTTCATTGCTTAAATGTCTCAAGGTAAGAGCTCTCAGTGTTGTCCATAAACCACTTGCACACCTGGTGTAAACATACTTGTCATGCAAGGCATTTCTTTTCTGTTCCCATGTCATTTAGTTAGGCTGTGAGAAGATTTAAAATGTTAAGATACTGAGCCATGGTGGAATTACATCAACTACATGCTCTGTGCTGCTCCTGTGGTTACTGGCAGTCTTGGGTCTAAAAGCCACTGTCACTGTAGAGCTTTGGATTAGGAAAGTTTGCTAAAACTTCTCTCAAAGTAAGTTGAAGAGAGTGGGGCCATTGGTGGAGTTGGTGGATGTCTTGAATGTGAATTTGAGGAGAAATGCAGTAACTTCAGGAGAATCCCATCAGTGCATTCTGAAATCTCAGCCTGTAAGGTCACAAACTCTACTTGCACTGGAGATGGGCTGTGCAGCAGACTGTTCCACGATGAAATTACATTAATTACCTTGAAAAGGCATTCCTTTCTTAGCAACAGACCTCCTGGAGATAACTGCTTCCCCATGATGGTTTTCCACCCCCCCTCCCCATCTGCAAATTTCTCAGTTACAAGACTGCACAGAGTTGTGACAATGAATAAAGACTAGAAAATGTTTTGAGGCCTAGGGTGTCTTGTCAGTAGTCTCATGTAATGTGATAGTGAAGAATTCATATTAGCCATTGAAGTCACATTAAAATGTGTGATGCAGTCAAGTGCCAGTCCCTTCCAAACACATTTGCCAAGGAAAGAGCTACAAAGAAACAGTTACTGGACCTCCTGATGTGCCTGACAAAGGTGCTGTTGTCCCTTCCACTTTGAGTTGTATCTGATTGTGACAGGTGTGAAGTGTGTCAGAAAGAGGTGGGAGATATGTGGAAGTGCTGGGGATGTGTACAGAGGAGTAGAGGTGGAGGTGGACTGTGCTGTGACAGGGTGTGTCTGAAGGAGAGCAGAAGCTGTAGATCACACAGAGGAAGCAAAATCCACACACTGAATGTGTCCAGTGAGCCCAAGTGACTCTTGGGAGGTACCAAAACCATCTCAGTGGCATCTAGCCATGGGCTTCCCTGTGCTCTTTTACTCCTCTCCTGACAAAGCAACCACCAAGCAAAATGCACATTCAGCTGGGGAAGCAAGCAGGGGGACCCACCAGGAAAGAGTTTGAATGTTTTGTGTCCTGTCCTCAAATCTGATTCTCTGGCACTGTTTCATCTAGCTAAAGACTGTAACTGCCCCATCCCTGTCTCAGTGTAAGCCAGGGGGTTCTGGTTATTGTCTGAATGACTCCTTTTGGAACATCCAGCGGCCAGAGTCATCAGTCAGCTTTAACAGAAAAGCTTTTGACCTTTGTGTTGGTAATTGGCCAACATCCTTGAATACCCTGATCAGATTTGCAGGTTCTTAGGCTCTGGATGCTGTGTTCTTAGCTGTGGGGAAGAAGGAAGGTGGTGCACATACCAATAGTTTTGTTTTCCTGCTCAAATACAGGATTGTGATGATGTTCCTTTTTTAACCAAGTCAAGAAAAGCAGCAACATAGGAGCAAGAATCCCAAATGTTTTCACTTAGAGTTGGTGGGAGACAGGAATCTTGATTCTAAAGTTCTGTTAGGTTTCAAAGTAGAGAACTTTTTCCATGCTGATGATTCAGTGTTGGCTTCATCCTTGGAAAAAAAAAAAAAAAGAGAATTCAACACTTTAAAGTGACTAATGCAGGTTTTTTCCCTTCTTACAGACTGACACAGATGTAGTAGTACTCACCACAGGTGTCCTAGTGCTAATAACCATGTTGCCAATGATTCCTCAGTCTGGCAAACAGTACCTTCATGATTTCTTTGGTATCTTTGGGCGTCTCTCAGCCTGGTGCTTGCAGAATCCAGGTGAGATTTCAACTTTGTTGCATGCAGTTATGGTTTAGTTGTATCTCTGTGACTCTTATGCAGTTGGTGAGCACATTCTTCGTGAGACTCTTCATGGTCTGAGATCACTGAGATGCAGAAGATGATGTGGCAAGCCCACATCCTCTGCTGGTCTTTGATAGCATCAGGGAACACTTCTCTGCTCAAAATTTAGAAGCCTTTTAGGTTCTTCCATGTGGTGCTGCTACCGCATAAAGCTTCACTGGACCAAAATGCTACCCTGCTGACAGCAAAAAGCAGGTTGGCCTTAATAGATAGGGAAGGGAAAAATAATAACACTTGAGGCAGGTATCTGGGAATTTGAGATCCCAGCTATATGGATGGGGTGGGGAAAGAAACCTTTCAGAGTTTCTTTTAATGTGCAACTATCAATAGCCATGGAGGTGTTGGTAAAACCAGCCTTGCCCCTTAGAGGATTGGTTCTGATGAGTTGCTTTTGCTGAGTCTGTTGTGAGGTGTCTGATATCCAACACGAGTGTTAGCTCTGTGTGTCTCATGCTGTGTTAAGCACATGGAGATGCTATTTAGAGGACCATATTTCATTGCAAGAAGATTGGAACTTAGAAGGTTCAACTCTGGCATGATTGCTTTTGGTGGATACAAGCTTTCGGGGTTTGCTTTTGAAGTGAAGCAAACCTTAGTTTTTATTTTCAATCAGTCAGTCTTGCAAACTCTGTTTCACTATCTAGAAGGGTTTCAGGTTTTCACTTGAATTAGAAAAGCCATGCTGTGCTTTGACAGGATACTGCTTGGAACTGATGATCCATATCTTAGTGGTTGGGTTTGCTGTAAGCTGCTGAGCAAGTGGTGTCTGCTCTCTCTCAAGACTTCGCACTTTCAGTAGGCACCGTTTGTGTCTCAGAAGACTTGTTCCAGTTAACATTTCAAATGTTACAAGCATTTGAGTTCTTAGAAGTTTTGTTCTTCCATGTAATGAAAAGAGATTCTAACTGCTTTTTCCAGGTCATGTGGCAGAGATTTATCTTGTCCACCTCCATGCCAGCGTTTATGCTCTCTTCCATCGTCTCTATGGAATGTATCCTTGCAATTTTGTCTCCTTTCTGCGTTCTCACTACAGTATGAAGGAAAACTTGGAGACCTTTGAAGAGGTAGTCAAGGTAAAACAGTGCTTCTCTCTATTATCTGAGACAAAGAATTCATAGCAGTATCAAGGCAGGTTATTTGCCAGTTGTTCAGCCTGCAGAAGAGAAGGCTCTGGGGGGACCTAATAGTAGCCTTCCAGTACCTTGAAGAATGCCTACAAGAAGGCTGCAGAGGGACTGTTTCCAAAGCCTTGCAGTGACAGGACAAGGGGCTGTGGTTTGAAATGAGAGAAGAGCAGATTTAAATTGGGTGTTAGGGACAAGTTCTGCGCCATGAGGGTGGTGGAACACTGGAACAGGCTGCCCAAGGATTTAGTTGAGGGCCCCAGCCCTAGAGATGATCAAGGTCAGGCTTGACAAGGCTCTGAGCAACCTGATCTAGTGGAGGATGTCCCTGCAAGGGCTTTAGACTAGATGACTTCTGGAGGTGCCTTGCAATCCAAACCATTCTATGATTTACCCAAGGGCTGCTCAGCAGAACAGAATCAAAAGTGGCTGTTGGGGGACTGAAATGTGAGCTAGGAGCAAAATCATCTCTTGAAGCTGTGATGCTCTTCGTTAGCTTTAAGTGTAACAGTCTGAGCTGTTGGGATCCATGGGTTGCTCATCAGCTCAGTGCAATCAGAGGATGCTGTACTGACAGTACTCAACTTCTTGCTCTTGTTCATCCAGCCAATGATGGAACATGTGCGAATTCATCCAGAATTAGTGACTGGATCTAAGGACCATGAACTGGACCCACGAAGGTATGTGTCTATAGATACCAATGTTCACTCTGCTCTTAGGAGAGGCCATAAATGAGCAGTTCTTAGCTGAGTTATTTCAGCAGGCTTACAGCAAAACCTTTTCTGTCAGCAACAGCTGGTGTGCCAGTGGTGTTTTGCTACTCATGTTCATAGTGAACAGGTAGACTTTCTTCATCCAAGCTGGATGAACAAGCAAAAGCTGTTGTGAAAGGCCATTAACAGCAATGTTGGGGTTCTAAGTTAATTTCATGTCTGGGATAGAATCTGTCTTCTACGTAACAGTTGACTTGATATTAATTGTATGACTTAACTATCAAGCATCCTCATAATGTTCTAAAAGCATTTGCTTATAATCAATAAAGAGAAACTCCCACTGCCCTGCTTCATTGGCTTAAGGTTTGGGTTTATTCTTTTTTTTGGGGGTTTTTTGGATTGTTGAAGTATTTGGTGGGACTTAAGTGTTTAAAATGGCTTCAGTATGTCTTGTTTTGGTACCTAGATATTGGTTCAGTTAACAGATCAATTCTTTTAACAGGTATGTCTTAACATTATCAGCAGTTATTAGCTTTCTTTAGAAATAGGCTCATTTGCCTGCAGCAGCACCACTTGCTGCTTTTCTCTTGTCTCCACAGGCCCAGCCACTGAAGAGGAGAAATTGACTCTTGTTGCTGCACAGTAGTGCTCTTGCCCTGCTTTTCAGAGCCACTAGGAAAACACTACTAAGTGGGAACCTATTACAATATCACAATGCTCAATTTTGCAGGCTTCTTCCAGTCAGGGGGGAGGGTGGCACTATTAAGGAGTAAAATTGGCACAAAACTACCAGTTGAAGTCTTCTTGCACATAATATCTTACATTGAAAAGCAACTCAGCTTTTGGTAGGCAGCCTTCTGTGCTTTCCCTTCTTTACAGTGAACTTCCACCCCCAGAAGTATTGGGCAGAACTAATCTGGCTGCTTAATTTAGTGAGGAAAAGTTTTCAGAGTGAAGGAGCTAGTGGTAATAGAAAACATGCCCAGAAGTTGGGAGGAAACAACCACAGACTTGAAACTGGCATTGTATATGGTGATTGCTTAAGTAACCTAAAATTTCCTCACTGCTGGCATGTCTAAATGTTGACTACCAACATCTGAGTCTAGTTGAGCTGATTTCTGCAGCTGCTGAAGCTCAGGATCAGCCAAGCCTTTGCTGTTCCTCCTTTCCAGAGTGCTCCATGGAGACCTTCATGGGTCTCTGTGTCAAAGCTGTTTGTCTCTTCTTTGAGACCTCCCTCTCACAAGTCATCTGGTTGCCATTTCTGTTGGGTGCCTTGTTCCAGTTCTGGCTGGGAGCATGCAAAGCTGTCTGGAACAACTGAGCCATCCTACAAGCCAATTCCTCATATCTCCAGGAACCCTTGTTTGTAACAATAATTGACTAACTTACTCTTTTGGATCCAAAAACTGTCTGCAGGTGGAAAAGACTAGAAACTCATGATGTTGTGATAGAATGTGCCAAAATCTCCTTGGACCCTGCAGAAGCCTCCTATGAAGATGGTTATTACTCTGTGTCTCGGAAACTCTGCACAAGCTTAAAACATCATCAAACTGACTCCAGTGCCAGCTATTACATTGACACACAGAGCAGCTATGGTGAGGCCATGGACTCATTCTATGCACCTAGGAATCTGTGAATTTCACTCTATAAATCTCAGTCTTTACAGTGAGGGTGCTGAGGCACTGGAACAGGTTGCCTAGAGAAGTTGTGGATCCGTCATAGGAGTGCTTTAAAAGTGGATGAGGCTTTGAGCAACCTGATCTAGTGGGAGGCATCCCTGCCCATGACAGGGCTGTTGGAGCTGGATGATCTTTAAGGTCTCTTCCAACTCAAGCCATTCTGTGATTCTGTGACCTGCCTGCTGGTCACAGAATGGCAGAAATGCCCAATTCCTGGAGGGAAACTGTCTCTAGAGCAAAAAGACAACTCATTTGTCCCACTTAAAAATTCAGTTCTTAGGCACCAGAAAATAAGCCATCATTTAATACATAGTAAATAGATGCTGTGGTTGTGCAGAGATGGAGCTGGGCTTGTTCAGCCTAGAGAAGAGAAGACTCCAGGGGGTCCTTTGAGCTGCCCTCCAATACCTGAAGGGATCCTACAGGAAGGCTACAGAGGGATTTTTCATGAGTGTATCTGAGACAGGACAAGGGGGAATGAGTTGAAGCTGAGGGAGAGCAGGGTTAGACTGGAGCTTAGGAAGAAGTTCTGCAGAGGGTGGTGAGTCTCTGGAGTTGGTTGGTCAGGGAGGTTGTGGCTGCCTTGTCCTTGGAGGTGTTCAAGGCCTTGAGCAGCTGAGTCTAGTTGAGAGGTGTCCCTGCCCATGGCAGGGGGGTTGGAGCAGATGACCTCCAAGGTCCCTTCCAACCTGAGCCATTCTGTGAATTACCTTTCGGCTCCCTCCCCTGCCCCAAAAGAAACAGAAGCTGTAGTATGTTATATATTCAATAGATGCTTTCATGGACTGGGAGAAAAGTCTTTGATGTGCCAGTTACAAATGTGTATGTTGAATGGATTTGAAATGTTTTGGTTAAAGGTCTTTAACCCTGGGTTTGTCTTTAATGAGTTGGATACCTCTTAATTTGGTTTATTTTTTTTGTAACTTGCAGGAACTTCTACCCCATACTCCACTCCTCGGCTAACACTATCACAAATGCCAGGGCAGCTACCTCAGATTCTGAGCCCACAGTCGATACGGCTGTCAGCTGAGCCACAGCAGGTAAAGCAGGAGAGAAAGCACAGCAGGCTTCTAAAGCTCTCCACTTTGCTCCTACTTCCTCATCACAGCCATAAAAATTCCTGTTTCTGAGAAGCACTCTGAATTCTTCAGAACTTGATGTACATCTCACATTTCACCTCCACCTGATTTCCTGTGTCAGAACCTGCATACAGGTGTTTCACATCTTCCTTTTCTGAGCCCCACTGACCTGTGTTTGTTGTGTGTTGCTTTCACACAGGTTACCATCTGGAGTCCTTCTGCAGTTTGTGGTATGACCACTCCACCAACCTCCCCTGGAATTGTCCCATCAGATTCATCCCAGTCTGCATCACAACCTTACAGCAAAGCCTTTGGCACATCTGGTACGTGCTGAGTTTTGGAATTAGGCCTTCAAGGTTTGTTAGAGTAGAGATTTTGGCTGTAAATTTTGCCATTGACTCCCTAAATGGGAATGTCACAAGATGCTGTTGGAAAGGGTGAAGTCGTTGCTTCTGTGATCTGAGTGTGTGGGTATCTAGAGCAGGGCTAATGCAAACACTGAGACAGGACATGAGTTACAGGGAATTCAGTGCCAAGGTCTGAAGCAAGGCTCTTGGAAACTGCATTTTAGCCTCATCAAGAGTTCAAAGATTTACAGGATCACAGAATCATAGGATGTTAGGGGTTAGAAGGCACCCCAAGAGATCATCAAGTCCAACCCCCTGCCAGAGCAGGTCACAGAGGAACACATCCTGACAGGCCTTGAAAGTGTCCAGAGAAGGCAGTAGATTGTTGAGGCAGTGTATAAATGCACAATTCTTCACATGAAATACTCAGCTGAGAGGAGGAAACGGGAGCCTGCTGAGAAAGTTTTTGCTCCTCTTCAGCAGGGGGCAAAGGAACACCTTTGGGAACGCCAGCCACGTCTCCTCCTCCACCCTGCACCTCAGATGACTTTGTGCATGTTTCACTCCCTTCAGCTGCTGCCACGCCTCCTAAAAAGGTATCACAAAAATCCTCCTGCCAAATTGATTGGTTTTCATTGACTTGCTGTGAGCATAACTGTGAGAGAAATCACTTCATTGCAAAGCCTCATTTTATTCCGAGCTTAGGCAACTGTTGCCACTTCCAGTTCCACAGGGTTCTTTCTTACACTGATTTGCTGTTGAAGCCACCTGTTTGCAGGAATTTCCTTACTATCAAACTGTCCCAAGAGGGTTGTTTCCAACAGATGCAAAGAATCTGTTTTAGTTTTGTTGTTTGATGTTTTTGGGGGTTTTTTGTTTGTTTTTTTTTGTTTTTTAGGAGGACAAACCAGATCCTGGGAGGCCTTTACTGTACCGACAGCAAAATGTCACAAACAGTGATAAATCATTGGGTAAGCTCCCATTTTCCTCTCCTCACTACAAGAACCCATTGCAAACAAATCCTTTGGTTATTGACACTTGTTCCAATTGCCAAAGTTTTTTTCCTTTAAGTTTTTCTCTTTCTTGTTTCTTTTTGATTTTTTTTTCTTTCTTTTTTTTTCCCCCCTCTAAGTTTTATAGTTCCAAGGTCCTGCCCTAACCTGTGATTCAACTTAAATCTTCTTGTGATGGATTTTAACTCTTCTCCTTTTAGAAAGGACTTTCAGGGCTTTGTTTCTTTTTTGTTGGTGGTTTTGTTTTTTTTTTTAAACTGGCCCTCCTGCATTCATAGATTCATAGAATTGGTTGGATTAGAAGGGACCTTAAAGATCACCTAGTTCCAACTTCCCCGCCATGGGCAGGGAGACACCTTCCACTAGAGGAGGTTGCTCAAAGCCTCATCCAACCTGGCCTTGAATACCTTCAGGGAGGGGACATCCATAACCTCTCTGGATGGTTTGGGTTGGCAGGGACCTCAAAGATCATCTAATTCCACCCTCCCTGCCATGAGCAGGGACACCTTCCATGCAACCAGGTTGTTCAGGGCCTCATCTTATGCATGTCTGAATACACAAAGCTACACTGAGGGCTGAAAGAAGATAGGATTTCAGTGGGTTTCTTTTACACCTGATTCTTTGAGGGTGATTTTTTTTTTTCATTAGAAGCCTCAAGTTGTATATGAAGTTTTAGTTGCTCAAGTTTTATGTCACATGTCTGGATCAAACTGTAAGGCTGCACATAAGGATTAATTTGATGCTCCCTTTTAAAAGACTTTTGGCTTCTGTCTGCAATTATATTGCTGTACTTGAACATTTTTTTTTTTAAGTCTTGTGGAGTGTTGTGAAATGAACAGTGGGTGGTTGAGGAGCTCAGCTTCTAGTAGGTAAATCTAGGTTCCATTTTCTCCATCATCTACATCTGTGACAGCTGCAAAAGGGATTTTGGCACTGTAGTTGAGACTTCTTTACTGGCAATCTTCACCATCCTCAAAGTGGAGATGATGGTGAATGTGAAACTGGTTTTCCTTGGGGAAGTTGTCTAGTAACCCTAAAATCTGAGCTTTCTGAGTTGCAAGTTCAGAACAGGCTAATTTTTCACTAGGTTCCTAACCTGTGACTGTGCTGCAAGTGTGAGGTTTCTCTCCCTCGTGCTTCAGTGCAATCTCCCTGGCAGCTGTGTCTGTTCTGATCAGTAGCCATAAATTGTCACCTTTGTGTGACATCAGTTCCCTGAACTTCCTTTTCCCATGCGTAGCCAAGGAAGCTGAAGGAGAGTTTGATGCTGATGTGGGAGAATAGAGAAACCACATTTGAACACCCTTGGAAGTGTTATTTGACAGGTTAAATTGCAGACAGCACAGCCCTGATTATCCAACTGCTTGCCCACACTTGTGCAAGAGCAGGTGTGACATTTTTGGGATCAGGGCTGACCACCCACTGATGTCTGAACTGGTTTCCACGTGGAATGGACCAGGAGTCAGCTAGCTTCCTGCTTTGAGGATGCACCTGAAGGAGGGACAAGCTTCTTCTAAGGACCTTAAAGACTTGTGGTTTGTGCTGTGCTAAGACTGGAGAAAAACCAGCACCTGTACACTGACTTGTCTTGTCTTTCCTTTTCAGACACACCCAGTAGTAAAAGTTCAGTCACCTTAAGTGATCTTCCAGAGTTTTTAGGTGGTTTGTCTTTTGAAGATAGTGCTGAAAAGGACAGAGAGGAAGGTAATTGCTGTCATTTCCTTTGCTAAGGAGTGGAAGGATGTTTGTGATGTCAAAATACAAGAGAAGTAATCACCCTCCCTTCCTCCTCAGATGCAATATCTAAAGAGATCTCCGAGATCACCACCGATGCTGAACACATGGTGCCTAGAGGAGGATTTGACTCCCCGTTTTACCGCACAAATGAAAGTCTGTCAGGCTCTCAAAAGAAGACCCATTCAGTAGTCTCTGGTGGTCAGGGCCACAGTCAGACCTCTGAGCCTTTAACATCTTCTCTGGACAAGCCTGGGCCTGAGAACGCGCGGGAAACGCCCAAACAAACCTTTACTCCCATCGACAAACCCTGCGGAGGCTCTGGAGAAAGCCCTGCTGGTAACAGGGAAGGAACCTCGGGGGAGACAAATATTCTCACTCCCAGCCCTTGCAAAGTACCAGCACAAAGGAGAGTGGTGGTTGGGAGTGGGCAGCCTCCCCTATATGAGCACCTTTTTGAGGTTGCATTACCAAAGACTGCCTACCTCTTCGTTGGCAAGAAGACTGAGGAGCTGCTAAAGAAAGCCAAGGGAAGCCAGGAGGATGATTTCATGTCCTCTACTTCTCCTGTGGAAGTACTGGACAGGCTAATACAGCAAGGAGCAGATGCACACACTAAGGAGCTGAACAAGTAGGTGACTGAAAGTCTTCCTTTGCAAGCTTTGTTGTTCTTTTTTTTTTTTGTCTTGGTTTTATTTTAAGAGCTGTGCCTGGCAAACAGCCATGGCTGGAAATCAAACCATGCTCTGTGAAACGCTGCTGTTAACCCAACTAGGGGCTCTGGGTCCAGGGGTTTCATCCATGTGTGATGTGAAAAAGGGACTGAGAGTGTTGCACTCTTTCTGCTTTCACTGCCAGAGCTCAGGATGAGGAAGCAGGGCTGTGGGCTGTGCTGCAAGGGGGAGTTTGATACTCCTGTTAGTGAGATTGGTTTTACTTCATTTGGCTGAAGTCCCACACTAGGTACTGAAAAGCAAATGCAGAGGGTAAGGGGAGATTGATGCTTCCTCCTTTCTAAGATACTTGAAGAACTGAAGAGCCAGATTTAAGGTTTAGGTCTCTGTGCTCTACTCTCTTTTCATCTTACTATCCTATATTCCACTTTGTCCTTTTGTTGGTTTTTTTTAATGCCTGAGATAATTTTTCTCCACATTTTAAGGAACAATTTCCTCCACCCCCTGCCCTTGCAGCCTGCTGCTTGCACAGTTCCTCCTTGCTCTTCATACTGCCTGACTGTAATTGTACTTTTCTGAGGCTGCAAGCTCTTGAGGTGGGCATTCCAGTTGCAAGTGACTTGCAGAGTGTTTTTGTAGTTCAACTTCCTGGTTAATGCTGTGTTTTCATTTTTCAGATTGTCTCTGCCAAGCAAATCTGCTGACTGGACTCACTTTGGAGGTGAGGAAGTTTTTTCCTGTGCTTTGAAAATCTGTTCCTCTATTATTAGACCTGCTTAAACAACAACCTGCACACTCTGTTTTAACTAATGCTGCAGAAAAATGGTGGCTGCCCTCCATTAAGCCATCTTACCTGCTTAGCAGATAGACTTTTGTGTCCCAGTAAGAGGAGCTGCATTTTCTTCTTTGAAAACTGGAAGCTACCTTCCCTCCTCTTCCAGATGTTTCTGCTTTTAACCCTTTAAGATCTGCCAGCCTTCAGAGTGATGCTGATCTAACAGATCCACTTTTTCAATGCTACTTAAGTCTAAACCTGATAGTTTTTTTTCTTGCTGTAGTTTTTTAAGCCATAAGTTCAAAGAGCTCTGATTTCAGAGAACTCTGATTTCAAACAACTCTGGCCTGGATCAGCAGTAGTGTGGCCAGCAGGAGTAGGGAAGTAATCATGTGCCTGTACTGCACACTGGTGAGGCCACACCTCAAATGCTGGGTTCAGTTTTGGGCCTCTCACTCCAACAAGGACATTGAGGGGCTGGAGGGGGTCCAGAGAAGGGCAACAAGGCTGGGGAAGGGTCTGGAGAACAGGGCTGGGGAGGAGCAGATGAGGGAGCTGTGGGGGTTTAGCTTGGAGAGGAGGAGGCTGAGGGGAGATCTCATTGCTCTCTACCGCTCCCTGAAAGGAGGCTTCAGTGAGGTGGGGGTTGGGCTGTTCTCCCTGGTATCAGCTGATAGGACAAGGGCAAATGGCCTGAAACTCTGCCAGGGGAGGTTTAGGTTGGAGAGTAGGAAAAAATTCTTTGCTGCAAGAGTGATCAGAGGTTGGAACAGGCTGCCCATGAAGGTGGTGGAGTCCCCATCCCTGGAGGCATCTGCTGTGTGGCCATGGCACTTTGGGACCTGGTTTAATGGCTGTGGTGGTGTTGGGTTGGTGGTTGGAGTGGATGATCTTGGAAGTCTTTTCCAACCAAAGCAGTTCTGTGAGTCTCAGCTTTGCTTAGTTAATATTTCCCTAATGTGGAAGGGGGGCAGCACAACTCAGTAACCTTTTGTGTCCTCCTAACTGCACTCCAGGTTCTCCCCCTTCAGATGAGATTCACACCCTGAGGAACCAGCTGCTGCTGCTGCACAACCAGTTACTGTATGAGCGCTTCAAGAGGCAGCAGCATGCCCTGCGCAACCGCCGCCTGCTGCGCAAGGTCATCAAAGCAACGGCTCTGGAGGAGCACAATGCTGCCATGGTGAGCAGGCCTGCAGCCCTGGCAGGGGCTGAAACATGCTGCTGCTGCTGCAACAAGCAGCAGTGTCTGTCAGAATGATTCAGTGGCACAAGGAGCCTCATTTCTCACCTTGATTTGAAGCCGGTGTTTGTTGGAGTGAGTCGAGGATGAGTTGTGTGTGCTGGGATTGTTTAAATGGTAGTTTGTGGTTTATGGAATCACAGAATGGACACAGATAGGACAAGGGGCAATGGGGGCAAGCTGGAGTAGAGGAGGTTCCATGTGAACATAGGGAAAAACTTTCACTGTGAGGGGGACAGAGCCCTGGAGCAGGCTCTTCAGAGAGGTTGTGGAGTGTCCTTCTCTGGAGACATTCAAAACCAGTCTGGATGGGTTCCTGTGTGACTTGCCCTGTGTGATCCTCCTCTGGCAGAGGGGTTGGACTCAATATTTCGAGGCCACTTCCATTTATGTAGCCCAAGGCCCCCTCAAGAGCCTGAGTGGAACTCTGCTGTTGCTCATTGTGCCTTTGGATGTGACTTTGCGCTTTCAGCCTGTCCACTCTGTCACCATTCAATCTTCAGCCAAAAAAAAACCAACCCAACCCCCCAAAGCCTTAAGAACATGGAATGTTCTATCTATGGAAGTTGCTGCTGCTTGCTGTTGATTGATAGATTTACTTAGCTAGAGACTTCAGCCAGATGTTCTGACTGCTCAAGCAGCTGTCTTGTCTGATGCTTTGTCTGGGATTTTCAACAGAAAGATCAGCTAAAGCTACAGGAAAAAGAAATCCAGGCCTTGAAATTGAGTCTGCAGAAAGAACAGGCAAGGTACCACCAGTTTCAGGAGGAACATGAAAGCATAGTGGCTCAGCTTCACAGCCAGATCAGACAGCTGCAGCATGACCGGGAGGAATTCTACAACCAGAGCCAGGAATTGCAGGTATGAAGCACAGCACTGAAGAAAGTTGTGTTATCTACTTACTGCTTTTAAAAATAACCTCCTCTAACAACATGGCATCAAATACCTGAGAGAAAGTGAACATATCTCTGCTGGAGAGATTGTCCCAGCTGAGAACAATACACTGGGTAAATGGAAATGCCCAGCTTAGTGTCCTTTTGTAGTTCTGTTTTCTCCTGTGTTCAGTTTGGAAACAAGAAAATGCAGTTTCCTAGCTGGGTTGGGGGCATTCAGAAGTGCTCAGTCTAGTTTCCTGTGCAGTGCTGCAGGTTGCACCTCTCCAGCCAGGTGCCATTGCTGGTCCTTACTAAGTTTCTGAACCTTGAGTGAGTTGAGTTTTTTTTTCTTCACTTGAACAGACCAAGCTGGAAGACTGCAGGAATATGATTGCAGACCTGAGGTTAGAATTAAAGAAGGCTAACAACAAGGTGTGTCACACTGAACTGCTGCTCAGCCAAGTGTCTCAGAAGGTAAGAAAAGGTTACTCTCAGAGTCCCTTTGTGTCTTTCTGTTTAATTCTTCCTGATGCTTCTGCTTTGTTTTTCTTGTTCTTCAAGAAGTCTTTGCTTAGTTGCATAAAATCTGACATGAGTTGTACAAAAACACTACAGAGAAATGGATTTTGATTGAAGAAATTTTAAACTCCCTTCACAGCCTCCTGAAACTTCTCATTTGGGCTGCTTTTTCCACAGTAGGAATTTGCAGGCTGAGGAAGATGAACTTGTATTAAAGCTTTTCTAAATCTTGGCATCTTGGAGATGCTGGGTTTTGTATCAGAATTGGAATGGACTTCAGGTGTGAGTGTAAACATGATTCTGTGAAGGGAAGCAATGCTCCTGTAGTCAAATTCTGTTTGGGCTCTCACTAGCCATATGAAAACTAAGGAATTTATCACTTCTTGCCTCTGTTGCATTGAATTCTTATCTTTGTCTCCCTTCCTTACACCCCGTAAACACACTGTCTGTCAGCTGTAAGTCTCCTGCTCAACATTACAGTGTCTGATTCTGTTCAATTAATCTTTAAAGCTTTCCAACAGTGAATCAGTGCAACAGCAGATGGAGTTCTTGAACAGACAGCTTCTGGTTCTTGGGGAGGTCAATGAGTTGTACCTGGAGCAGCTGCAGCACAAGCACACAGACACTACAAAGGTAGGTTTGCAGAGACAGCCTTTTGGGAAGGCTTTGCTTGAAGTCATCATCAAACTGTTCTCAGTTTTGTGTTCAGAATGAAGGAAGTGCTGTGGAACTTGAGATAGTTGGGTCTGAAATTGGTATTTCAGGGATTGGATTTCATCTTCAGTCTTGCGTTGCGTTTCTATGCTCAGTGTCAGTAGGGAGTCTCCTCAGTGCCTGGTGCTGGAAAGCTAAGAAGGGGATGTTAGAGAACACTTTAAGTCAGTTTTTAGCCACTTGATGTTAATTATTAGTCATTTTATTTCTTGTCAAAGGCCAAGACTATTGTGCTCTTGATGTCACTGTCAGCAGACTTTTGCTGGTCAAGTAACATTGGACTCTTAGATTTGTGAAAGACCAAAACTTAGAGGAGTAGTGCTGGGAAGTAGAGAGATCTCAACCAGGGTTTTCCAGGGTTTGGTGAGGTGCTGTTTCCAGACAAGCAGTCTTCCTCTTCTCAGTCATGTTCCTGTTAAGAGTTAGCATTTACTTTCACTAATCCTTCTGTGGTTCATATGGTTTTACTTCCTGACTTCAAAGAAACCTTTTTTTAATTAGAAGCAAGTAAATAGCACAACAATGTAACTGTTTCTGCGTGAGAACAAGTAATTAAAGAAGGTGAATAATAAACCTAAAAAAAGCCTTTTTACTGGTATTTAATGAAGGTCATGTTGCAAAAATGGTTTTAAAATGAGACTTTGTCTGTTCTGATCTGGTGCCCAACTGCCAAGTTTGCTTTGCTGAAGAGAGCTTTTCCTGAAGGAACATCAATGTGCTAATAAATTCCAGTGATGCGGAGTTGTTCTCACGGTAACTTAATAGTAGAGTATCCAGTTTTCTATATCTGTTTTTAGAAATGCTTCTTTTATTCCATCTTCCTTAAAAATGGCACCTATTTATAGCCTCCAAAACGTGGCTAAATGTTCATCAGAATAACAGAGCTGATACTTCTAACACTGTGTTCTTTCCTTCGAGGAGGTTGAAATGTTGCACGCTGCTTTCCGGAAAGAACTGGAGAAAGCAAAGCTGTGTGTTCAACAGCAAAGCCAAAGGCTTGATGCTTCCCAGAAACGGATAGCTGAACTGGAATCTCAGCTTGCTAAAAAGGACCACCTCTTCCTGGAGCAAAAGAAATACCTGGAAGATGTCAAAATTCAAGCAAGGTAGAGGGTTCCTGCGTAAAGTTTTAGCTGTGTGCTGTCGGAGTGTTAAGTAATGCTTGGACTTGATCTCAGAGGTCTTCACAGATTTGTGGAGTGGGTTGGAAGGAACCCTAAAGATTATCTAGTTCCAGCCCTCCTCTCTGTAGACTATGTTAAGGCCTCATCCAACCTGGCCTTGAACACCTCCAGAGAGGGGGCATCCACAGCCTCTCTGGAGGCCCTGTTCCAGAGTCTCCCTACCCTCACCGTAATGAATTTCTTCTTAATCCCCAGTCTCAATCTCCCCTCAAACTTCAATCTTCCCTCTCATCCTATCACTACCAGCCCTTGCAAATTTACAAGTCCCTTCTTGGCTTTCTTGTGGGCCCCCTTCAGGTACTCACAAGAAGGCACCCACCTGGATGCGTTCTTCTGTGGCCTTCCCTAGGTGGTCCTGCTTTGGCAGGGGGGTTGGACTCAATCACTCAATCTCTGGAGGTCTCTTCCAACTCCTGACATTCTGCAATTCTGTAATACTGGAACCTTTGAACCAAAATCATTTTATGGTCGTAGTTGAAGCAGATTCTAGAGACACTGGGCCTGATGGATTTTGGTTTGTCTTTCTGTTCAGAGGTCAGCTGCAAGCAGTAGAAAGTAGGTACAAGGCCCAGAAAAGAATCACACAGGCATTTGAGCTGGAGATCTTGGATCTGTTTGGCCGTCTGGAGAAGAGCAGCCTACTGAAAAAACTTGAAGATGATAAAACAGAAGCAGCTGAAGCAGCAGAAGAAAGGTAAAGGGTGGTGATGGAAAATGTGCTGGCCTCATGACCAGCTCCTTGGAAACTTATGGAGTTCCTAGCACTTGGATGTGTCACCTCAAAATATTTCTGTTACTCCCCTTTTGACAGACTGGATCTGTGTCAGGTTACTGAGAGTCACTGACAAAACTGGAGGTGCTCATGAAGTACTTTCCAAGTAGCTGAACCATTACTCAATCTGAGGGAAACCAGAGTTGGGCTCACAGCTTTGGTCTCTTTCATCATCAGACTGTCAGGCTGCTGCTAAGTAGTTGTTTTACCTAAGGTGCCCTGAGTGCTGCACTTCCCTTCAGACCTCTTGGGTGTTTTTCTGCACCAAATCCTGCCACAGGATGATTTCTTACTGCCACCAGACCTGTGGTGATCATGTGTGCTTGAGTTAGAGAAAAGAAAGATCTCCAAGGCAAGGAAAACCTTTACCTTAGGAGATCAGGATCCAGTTCCATTATTGTCAGTTGGGGTTTGAAGCGCTGGATGCTGCAAAGCTGAGTAAGTGACAGTTTTCTGGTTACCCTCTGTCACTTCTGCTTTGCTACAGAACTGAAAGAAAAACTGCTTGAAGCAGGCATGCAGCAGCAGCAACAGGAAGTGATCAAAGCCTTTGCCTTTCCCCAGTCGTTTCCCTGACGCTGTGTCCTCTCTCTTTCCAAAACAGGCTGGATTGTGGTAATGAAGATACTGTGGTGGGATACAGTGAAGAAACAATTGGTAGAAATGGTGAGACCAAACCTGCCAGCACTCGAGGCAGCAGTAGCAGTAAGGGTGGCAGCAGCAGTGAGCTCTCCACCCCAGAAAAACCCCAGAACCAGAGGTTCAGCAGTCGCTGGGAGACGTCCGTGTTGCTGGAGCCCTCGACTACTGTCCCACTGACTGTAGGTTCACTCCCCAGCTCCAAGAGCTTCCTTGGAATGAAGGCACGAGAGCTATTTCGCAACAAGAGTGAGAGCCAGTGTGATGAGGAGGGTGTAACCATCAGCAGGCTTTCTGATGCCCTAAAGACTGAACTCTGTAAAGATCCCAGCATGGAGACGAAGGCCCCTCCGAGCCCTGACAACCTTAGCCTCTCGCCTAAGATCCAGGAAAGCAGTGTTGGACAGCTTCATATCATGGACTACAATGAAACTCATCATGACCACAGTTAAAAAGGAAGATAGTCAATCAGTGTTATTTTCATATTCTTGGCATAGAACAGGAGGTGTGAATGCAAGTTTAACTAAAAGCTTTTCTGTTTCTTTGGTCTGAGCAGCTAGCTCATGCAGCGGAGTAGGATCGATGTCCAGAAGGCTGCTGAATGAATGCAAAGTGGATTTTGGGGTCTGGAATTGAAATGCCCAGCCTAACTTTTGCTTCTTTCTCAAATTCAGTCCTTAGCAGTGTGTACTAATTTGAAGGGACAGCTGTGAGCATTTGCAAGTATTTCTTTCTTTCTTTTTTTTTTTTTTCCTCCCCTTTCTCCCCGTCCCCAGTTGAGTGGCTGCGTTTATGAACTTGAGTGCAATATGAGGCCAAATTAACATTTGTGAGTCTATTTTGAATGCTTTGTTATTTCCTTGCAAGCTTCCAATTTAGAGCAGCGAATTGTGCTGCCTGGTCTGGGTGACTTTGGGTGCTCTCATCCTGGAAAGAAGCAGCACTAGAATTTCTAGTGCGTTCATCTGAAGGTCTCTGTTTTGCCTGTCCCACGATCCTCAGAGCCCAGGCTTCACTAAGTTGGACTCTGAATACCTAAATGTTGAAAGAAGAGTGTACCTCTGCAAAATGATCCCCTTCACCCTATTTCATGATCATTGTTTATATTGTCCTTAACATTTCCTGGGAAGTTCCAGTTGAGCAGACTATAAGGCACTGGAGCTTGTAATGCAGAAGAGCCCATAGGTGCTGAAGCCTTGTTAGAACACAAGCTTCTGATGGTGATTGCCTGGCAGACTGGTGCTGACCTCAGACTGCTTCTTATGGGGAAGCAATTGGGATGGGAGAAGAGAGGGAAGAGGAAGCTTTACTTGAGTAGGGAGAGCATGCAGAACCTTTGTGTAGAGTTGCAAGCTTAGGAAGCTTTGCAGAAGAGCATTTGCTTTTCTTATCAGGGAGAGACCTGTGCTGCCTGACCCTCCCTTGTAGTCCTGACTCTTTGTTTTCTGCTCTGAGCAAGAATCAAGTCCAAGAAATTGGCTTCATTCTTTCTGGGGATAAGTTTTCAGGCTTGACTTACAGAATATGGTTTCCTTTGAGTGCTGTTTTGCTCAGACTGCAGCAGGATCTTCAGCTCAGCAATGTCAGTTGGGCTCTTCCCTTCGCCCTCACCCTGCTTCCTTAGAAGACAAGGCTGAGGAGGAAGCCTGCACAAACTCGGAACTCTGCCACGAAGCTTTTCTGTGTTAATCATGTTTTAAGTCAGCAATGAACCTTCTGTGAAAGGAGGATTGTGGGCTCAAGGCTTGTCAAGTGGTCAGACTCCATCTCCTCTGTGGGAGAAGAGGGCCTGCTGCTGGGCAGGCAGTGAGCTTGTTTTAAGTGTTGGGGCTGGGAATGCTCAGGCATATCAGGCTTCACAGTCCCCTGCATCACACATGGCCTCTCTTAAACCTGCAGTGGGTGGCAGCTGCTGTTGAAGAATTGTCTCACATACAAATCAAGTCCAAGTACACTTGTAGTTCAGATTGTAGTTCAGATCCCTTCTTAACCTGACCAGGAGCAGGACTCTGTCAGAGCAGCTGGCAGTACGCTAAGGTGCACCTGACAGGACCTGTCCTCTCCACCCCTTCCAAGGGTCGAAATACATTTCTGCCTCTCAGATTCTCTTCAGTGTCCTTTTGGTTGGTCAGTTCCTAACTCTGGAAGTAAAGGTGAACTTCAGTGGTTTTTGTCAAAGCTTGAATCTGCATGGCATAGAAAATAGCAAGTTGGTTGTAAGTGACAGGCTGGTTTTGTCGACATGTCTCTAGGCTTTCTAAGGCGTAGCAGTAGCAAACGTGGTAGAGAGTATCTTTTGGTGAGATTTGGAGGTTTCCTGCCCCTTGCCCCCCACCAGGTCCCTGCCCCAGGAGTTGGATCAGTTTGCACATTGCCCTCGAAGGGTTGGCTCAGCCCTTGGTTGGGCTGGAGGACCTCCTTCACCTATCATCCTTCAGCTTTGTGAGTTGTTAACTGAGGAGAGGATTTATTTTTTTGTCAGCACTTCCTTGCTGGGTACCACAAAGCTTGATGATAAAGTGACTTTTGGGGTTGGCTTTTTTTTTTTTTTGTTGTTCTTTTAAAAAGGATTTTAGCACCAGGATAGTAACAGAAACCACTTTAGGTTTTGGTTATGGACCACAAAGATTATAGAGGAACAAATTTTGCCATTTTCTTTTTTTGGTTCTTTTTTTTTTTTTGTAAGTCTAAAAAATTCTGGATCTGCTGTATGTAGTTAACTTGCAGTTTGTCTGAGGGGTCCCATCAGTGAAATGGAAACAGATTTAATTTCTTTTTCTTTCTTTCTTCCTTTCTTTTTTAACTGACTGCTTTTAGTTAAATCTCAAATTGCTGTCTTTGTCAAGTTAACCTGTTCCCTGCCTCGCTCTTCGTAAGCATGTTTAAAACAATCCACATTAAGATGCCATAAATATGAAATCCAAGGAAATGGTACAATCGTAAGCTAAAGAGAACTTTAAACCAAAAGGAAGTTTTGCTGTCCTTTATTAGAATGTTCTAAAATGTCAAGGCAGTTGCTTGTGTTTAACTGTGAACAAATAAAATGTATTGTTTTGCACTACTCTGTGTTAAATCCCCTGCGAGCTGTGACCGCTCCGGGACTGAGCTGTGCTGACACAAGGTGCCATGGGAACCAGCTCAGCACCAAAACACCTTCTGAGATCATAGAATCAGTCAGGGCTGGAAGGGACCACAAGGAGCAGCCAGTTCCAACCCCCCTGCCATGGGCAGGGACACCTCACACTAGATCAGGCTGCCCACAGCCTCATCCAGCCTGGCCTTAAAACACCTCCAGAGATGAGGCTTCCACCACCTCCCTGGGCAACCCCTGCCAGGCTCTCACCACCCTCATGCTGAACAACTTCGTCCTAACATCCAGTCTGAACCTACCCATTCCCAGCTTTGTTCCATTCCCCCCAGTCCTATCACTCTCTGACAGCCTAAAACATCCCTCCCCAGCTTTCCTGTAGGCCCCTTCAGATACTGAAAGGTCACCTCGCAGTAATGTGTGAGTAGTACAGAGCAGGGCAGGGGTTCTGCTCTTTTTGGGTGGGGTTTGTTGTTAGAAGCTTAAGACGTTGCTGGAGGGTGTCCAGAAAAGGGCCACAAAGCTGGGAGAAGGGTGTGGAGAGCAGGGCTGGGGAGGAGCAGCTGAGGGAACTCACAATTGTTCAGCCTGGAGGAAAGAGAGGCTGAGGGGAGACCTGGTTGCTCTCTACAACTCCCTGAAAGGAGGTTGGAGTGAGGTGGACTTGGTCTCTTCTCCCTCGAATCAGGTGATAGGAGAGGAAATGAAGTCATGCCAGGAAAGGTTTAGGTTGGAGATCAGGAAAATTCTCTCTATGGAAAAAAGTGGTCAGGCATTGGCACAGGCTGCCCAGAGCAGTGATGGAGTCACCACCCTGCAGGTGTTCAGGAAACCTGTGGCCGTGGCACTTTGGGGCATGGTTTAATGGCCATGGTGGTGTTGGGTTGAGGGTTGGACTCAGAGGTCTCTTCCAGCCCAAACGATTCTGTGATTCTAACAATTCTGATTGCATCAGAGGGAGTCAAAGCCTTTTTCTGCTGTGACAAACACACAGCAATGACATCTGATATAATCCATCTGATGCAATCCATCAGCTCGCTGCAGACAGCTCACTGCTGCAGATGGCACTGACCACGTAGGCTGGAGACTACACAGCAACCAAACAAATTAATCACTGAGAACATCCCAGGCTCTTGTTTTCAGAGCTGGGGATGCTGTCAGCAGCTGACCAGCTCCCTCTGTCCCTGCTCTTCTGCTTCTTCCTCCCGCACCCTGCCCAGCAGTCACTGCTACAGGGAAAAAAATTGCAGTTAAGGAGCATTTCCCCACTGGCCACTGATTTGGGGGGCGTTGGTGGGGCACGAAGGGGTCACTGCAGCAGGGGCAAGCAGGACCAGGTGCTGGCCGCGGGTCCCCTCACCACTGGCCCTGCTGCTTCTCAAGCGCGGCCGCTAGAGGCCCCACGAAGCTCATCACATCGCTCTGCAGCAGCTGCAAGGACGCTTTGGGGATGCTGAGATCCCTCTCATTCTCTTAAAAGCCCCCCCATCAGCTCTGGCACTTGATCTGAACCTCCTAGGGTGTAAGCCGTGCCCCAGCCTCAGCCTGTGAGCTGCTGGAACCAGGTCTGCAACATCCAGAACATTTAGTCCTGATTACCCTGCCTGTCTGATCTGGTTTTGTTTTGACCAGTGCCTGGTTTGACCCTTAGCTGAGTCAAGGGCAGCACAGAGGTCATTTCCAGCCTGCAGATGCCAGGATTCTGTTGAGATCCTCTCCCACCAGCCCATGACTCTGCTTGCAGCATTTCTTTGCTGGGCTGGCTGACAGATCTCTAGGTAAGTCAGTCTGGGGCCCTGCCTGCTTTCTCAGTGTGTTACCTTGCAATTTTCTGCTCACAGAGGCTAAAGTAAAACTTTAGTGCACTTTTGTGTTTGGCATTTACATCCTGTTTATGTAAATTCTTCAAACAGCTTGATTTGTAGTAGAGAGAAACAATTCATGCTGTATCTTTTTGTCTTTTGAAGTGTCCATCCACTCTGGAAGAGGAGAACTTGTATGGAAATTAAGTAATTTGTCTCAGTGGTTTTGGTTTTTTGTTTTTTTATGAGACTTCACTTTGCAGCCTTCCAAACAGGCTCTGGGCTCATGTCATTACCAAGTCTCAGATGCATTCAGTTTTTCTGCTGGTGTCTTAAAATTTTGCCTGGGTAAGGCTGATTGAAAAGGATAAAGCCAGGTTAGGAATTAGTAAGTTTTGAGCTATTTCTTGCTGCTCAGGTACAGAGGGACAACTCCACTGGCACCTGGAACAGCAGAGGTGGGGATGTGGTGGGCAGGGTCTGATGGGACTGCTCTGGTAAGCAGTTTGTGCTGTGAAGGCTGGAAGTGAACTACAAACTGGAAGGGTAGTTTTGGTCAGAGCTTGCCTGGTCACATTTAAACTACATGACAGGGTGAGGAGTTGGAAACAAGATCTGGGGGCAGTGTCCCTTGTGTCCCCAACACTTGTCACCTTTTAGTCCACGTAGCCTGTACTTGTTCTCAGAAACTTTCCAAGGCAGCAGCTGTCACGGCCACTTGTGCCTGCAGCATGAAGCACAACAGGGCAGCTGCAAGCAGCTTTGGGGTTTCTGCTCCCTCTGCAAGAAAGCTCCCAAGTAAAGCCTGAGAGGTGACAGCCACATTCTGCTGGCTGTGGCCCCACTCGTGAGTCTCTCTGTGACCCAGGCAAACTTTTGTTGCCATTTTGAGTTCACTGAGGTTTAATTCAGCTGGGTCACGAGGGCTCCAAAAATAGGCTTCTGCCCTCGGATGGGTGTGTGCTGCGCTGCGCTACCAGCGGAGAGGGGAAGGAGGGAGTGCAGGAGGAGGAGCAGTGCAAATGCTCCTGAAAATACTTCCTGTTTCCTGCGAGCCTCAGCCTTCCTCCCTGCTCTGCCTCCTCTATTAATCCTCCCTCCCTTCCTGGGGTTTTTTTTTCCTTTATTTTATATTTTTTCCTTTTTCCTATATTTTTCCCCCCTTTATTATTTTATTTTTTTCCTCCCTTTATTATTTTATTTTTTTCCTTCCTTTATTATTTTATTTTTTCCTCCCTTTATTATTTTTTATTTTTCCCCCCTTTATTTTTTATATTTTTCCCCCCTTTATTTTTTATTTTTTCCCCTGTATATTTTCCCCCTTTATATTTTCCCCCTTTATTTTAGGTTTTTTTCCCCTTTATTTTTTTGCTGCTTGTTGCCAAAACCATAAGGCAAAAACTTGCTCAATTTTAGCAAACTGAGCCAGGTATGCAAGGGGAAATGGTTTATTTCAGGAGTGTCTTCCAGCAGGAAGCAAAGAACAGGAGCTAATTTGCCTGTGGGAGGGGAAAAGAGCAGTCAGAGAGGGAAGGCATCACATTAGTGAGATCTTAAGCCTGCTGTTAACAGTGCTCCAATAAAAGCACCACCAGAAAATGTCTGTCAGCTCCAGGGACTCTGCTTGACCCTCCCTGGGCAGGCTGAGGAGAAAGCTGCTCCCAGCTGGGAGAACTGGGAGGTGCTGCTCCCAAAGCAGAGTGAGGCCCTTTCATATGCCCTGTGGCTTTAATGAGCAGAGCCTCACGAGATCCTTGCAAGCCAGGCAGGGCAGATTCCCAGCTCCGAGGAGGCAAAACTCAGGCATTTTAATCTGCAGCCTGAAAGGGAATTAGCTGGAAATGGCCACAGCCTTCCCACAAATCACATCTGCTGGAGATGACTTTGTTAGCTTTGCAGAGCTCTGGGGCAGGCAGAGGTTGGTTTATTCAAGTTTGGATGTTGTCAGTAAACCAAACTCAGTGCAAAATGAAGTTTGTTCTCCAGCTCTGACAGCAAAGGTATCAGAGAGGTGTGAGGGAGGATGTTCTGTGCTGGTCATGGTGGGAGAACCTGCAAGAAGGACACAGCAGAGCACAGCTGGCACAGCTAAAGCATGCTGAGCTGTTCTGTAGCCCATGGAATGTAAGGAAGACATCATCAGTGTCCTGTAGACTTGGACTTTGTGGTCCAAGTAATCAGGGGATGAGGGAACTTCAGGGACAAGTCTAAACCTCAAGCAGGAGTCCATAATGAGAAGCCTTTGCTGCTCTGCATTGTGTCCTCCAGACATGCAGGTTCCTCACACCTCCAGCTCTGAGTGAATGTTCCTCAGAAGGGAGTCTGAGGTGCAAAACCCTCACTTCATGTATCTTGCCCCAGTTGCTCCTGACTGTTCCATGTTCTGTCTGCAGTGCTGGTGGAAGGGACCAGCTGCAGTGCTACAGCTACTTGGGTTGGCAGGAGAGTTTCCAACAGCAAGAGAGAGAGTTTGGACCAGCCCAAGGCTGGCTTACAGGGCTAACTCTTCAGAAAGCAGACTTGGACAGGTCTCTACTATTCATTTTTACTATCTTCAATCAGCCACCTGATGAAAGGTGGCAAGCAGAAGATGCAAGAGCTTGGGTGCTTTAAAAGGCATTTCTGCCTGGTGGCTTCCAGGGCCCTTTGTGTTTCCCACTGGGATGCTCTGTGTCGTGTAGCTGCTTCTTCTGGCCATGCTTACTCCCCTGCCCCTGTGCATTAGCTTTGTTACTAGCTGAGGTCTGAGCTTCGAGGTGTGGAGAAGCTGGTGCCTGGGAAATGGCTGCCCTAGCTGGTGCCTCCTGGGCTGCCCTTTGCTCAGAGGCAGCACTTCCACCACTCACATTCAGCCTGTGCTGCGGCAGCTTCTCAGCGTGAGCTACCCACTCCTTCAGGGAGTCCAGCACGATGGGGATGAGGCTCACCACACCTCCATAGTGGTTCCTTGCTTCATTACAGCTCAGGTGGTTCACAACACCGTGGGGGTACCTGTGGGGCAGAAGCAAACAAGTCGACTTACTAGAGGGCAAGGATCCATCCAGAGGCACCTGGACAGGCTGCAGAGCT
>WBNM01045461.1:2011-13265 GCA_013399055.1 Ramphastos sulfuratus | reverse complement strand
AGGTCCCTTCCAACCTTCCCATTCTATGATTCTGTAAGTGGCCTGGGCAGTGGCAGCAATGGGACACTGATGAGCCCACAGTGGCAAGGGCAGAGGTGCAGCCAGGCAGTTCCCCAGAGCCAAAAGGCATGGAGAGAACTGCCCCTGGGGAAACAAGTCCTGCCTGACACAGGACAGCCTCTCCTGGCTGCTGGGCTCCATCTGGTAGAGCTCAGGAGTACAAAGACACTTGGCCCAGAGAAAATAGCTCCATGCAGAGCAGGAAGAGGAGGAAGGAGAAGTTAAATCTGCCTGAGTGTGCCAGGGTGCTCATCTGCCCTCTGTGCCCTCCACCATGGAAAAGAACCACCAACCAACTCCCTTTGTGGGAAGGGAGGCTGCTGCTGTCTGCCCAACAGCTGGAACAGTGAACTGGGCAGCACCTGGTACCCTCAGGAAAGCCAGGAAGGTGTTGCAGGAGAGCTGCTGGAGGAGAGGGACTGTGGGTTGTGCCAGTCCTCCCAAGACACTGAGCTGCTGCAGAAGCCCTTACTTGGCCCGGATGGTGCTCAGGTCGTTGCTGTGGCTGAGGAGCAGCTTGCACCTCTCCAGAATGTCCCTGGTGGTGGTACCAGAGCAGAGAGTCTCCAGCTTGTTGCAGAGGTTGCTCAGGTCGTTGCAGATGCTTAGGAACAAGGTGAGGATGTGCCTGTCTGTGGAGCTGTGGCAGTGGTGGTCCATGTAGGTCTGTACCTGTGTGTGGGGAGAGATGGGGTCATGCCTGGTAGGTAGCAGTGACCTCCTGCTGCAAAGCTGCTGAGGGATGAGAAGCTGCTTCCTCTTGTGCCTCTGCAGGTGTGAGCCACCAGGGGAACTGCAGCACCGTGGCAGGGAGTGACATTTCCAGAGCAAGTCAGAGATGTTTGCTTGTCATTCATCATGACTGAAGAGGACTGGGGTGGGGGACCTGCTCAGCAGCACCCCAGGGAGCCTTCCTCCCCTCTTTGAAGAAGGTGTAGGATAGGAGTAGCACAGCCAAAACCAAAGCTCTGCTGCCAGCACTGCAGAAAGGGGTTGGTGTGAGCTGGTGGAGACATTCAAAACCTGCCTGGATGTGTTCCTGTGTGAGCTCCTCTAGGTGAAGCTGCCTTGGCAGGGGAGGTGGACTCAATTTCCAGAGGTCCCTTCCAATCCCTCATATTCTGATCAGAGAACTAGAGAGTTTTCTGTCTGCTCTGAGCAGGGCACCCACTGCCATGGCTCATGAGGCAGAGCAGAGTGGGAGGTGAGGGCAGCAACCAAAATGGGACTGGAAGGTGTCCCTGCCCACAGTGCGGGGCTTGGAACCAGATGATCTTTAAGGTCCCCTCCAAGCCAAACCTTCCTATGACTCCATGACTGCTCTGGGGCAGTGTGTTTGCCTCACTCATTCTTTGTGGGTTGTTATTTGGCACCCCTGGATGTGGTTTCATTTGCAGATGTCACTTCAGACTAAATCCTGCAATTGTTCTTGCTAACCTGTCCTAGCCAGGAGAGTCTCAGTGTGCCTGGAGCAGCTTTGTTACTCAGAGTGCCTGGCATGGCATGACAAAATGAGGATCTTCTCCCAAAAAATCAGACTTCAACCAGGAATGGTTGCAGTAGAAACCCCTGAGCTGTGGCTGGCAGTCAGAGCTGGGCTCTGACACCCTCAATGCTATCTGTAAGACTTGAAGACAGGAACAAAGCAGCTGTTCCAGCAGGGGTACAGCTGCTGCATGCAGGAAAGCCTCACTCTGTGTCTGGGCAAATTCTCAGCAGGTTTGCAAGGAAAAATAAAAGATGGCCCCTGAGGGTCCACTTTCACTGCAGCTTCCTCCTTCCGTGCTGCTCACCGAGCCTGGAGTCCTGGTGAGTGGATTGTTTATTGCAGCTGTGAGCAGGAACAGGCCTAAAGAGAGCAGCATTTCAGCCTGCATGGTCACCAGTGGGACAGCAGGACTGCTGCTGGCCTACATCAGCCACAGAGTTCATGCACCCACGGAACTCGGATGGGGACCAGGACTAGAGGAAGGAAGCTTGCAGCAGCCACCTGGTGCTGAGCAGCTGAGCTGCAGCCAGCAGAGCTCAAGGGCAGACCCTGCCCTGGGCAATGCCATGGCCACAGCCAGGGACTCATGGAGGGTTTGAGTACTGGAACAGGCTGCCCAGGGATGTGGCTGAAGCCTCATCTCTGGAGCCATTCCAGGTCAGACTTGATGACCCTGAGCAGCCTGAGCTAGTTGGAGGTGTCCCTGTTCAGTGCAGGGGGCATGGACAAGATGACCTTTGATGGGGACACCTCCCACCAGCCCAGGTTGCTCACAGCCTCATCCAACCTGGCCTTGAACACCTCCAGGGACGGAGCATCCACAGCCTCCCTGGGCAGCCTGTGCCAGTGCCTCACCACCCTCACTGGAAACAATTCCTTCCCAACCCCCACTCTAAATCTGCCTCCCTCAAGCTTCAATCCATTCCTTTGTGTCCCTGCTGAAAGTGTTACCTCTGTGGGTGCTGCCAAGCAGCAGAGCCCAAGTTTGCTCAGTACCACTGAAACATTGGCTCTTTTGCATGTCCTGGGAAGAAATGGTCCAGTGCAATAGCTGCCATGGTCCTCTTTGATGTTAGGAGCAAAGCTCTTCTCTGAGAGACTCAGCCCTTGGAAAAGAACCAACTCACTTCTGTCCTAATCCTAACAGCAGCTTGCTTTTCACCCTGGCTTTGGCACCCCTCCCTGGGCTTTGTGCCTGGCTTCTGCTCTCTCAAACCCACAGTTCTAATTTGATATTAGATTTTTCTTCCTCCCCCTCTGCCAGCAGGTGGTCTAAGTTCCTCACACTACTTTAAAACATCCCATGTTATAAAAATTCCAAGACAATTCACTTACCAGCCCAGAAAACCCCAAGCCCACCTGGGAGGCTGAGCCCTCAATCCATCATCCTCCCTCTGTTGTAACACAGCCATTATTTTTAATAAGCACTATAGAAAGATACAGCAGCAGCAATACCAGGGGGAAGAGGCAAGCATGCTGGTTACTGCAAGTTAAGGATTACAGATTCCATGTGTGGCTGGGGAAGGAGGCTTGGGTTGATTGTTTTCTTGTATCCTGTATTTCTGGCTACACCTCGGCAGCACAACCCAGGGTGTTAAACTAAATCATCGAGTGCTGCTCAGCAATCAAATTCCTCCTCTGCCAACAGGCAGGCCTAACACGAGGCATTTCTTTCCCCTACTTAATCTGCCACTTAGTTTGCAGAGCTAAATGTTACCAGGGAGGGTTTTGTTGTGCATCTTCCCTCAGCAAAAACATTTATTCATCCCTGAGCTCGACCTGAGTGTGCGACAGCACCACCCCTGTCCCTCTCCTCCTCGGCAGAGGACTTTGTGCTGAAGAGTTTGTACCTGGCTGATGCTTGCCACAGGTCTCATCGTGTCATGTGCAGCCTCTCGGGTGTGTTGGAGTGCTCCAATAAATGTAAACTGCTGCTGCAGGAAGAGCTTGTACTTCTGCTCTACGTTTCTCAGAGCTTCCTTTACCTCGTTCATTTTATCTCCTCCTGGATTTGGGGAGAGGAGGAGAGAAGGGAAGCTGCTTTTGAGAAGGGATGCAATTGTACAGAGCTCTGTCTTCTTACCCGAGCTGAAATAGGGGAGGTTAGTGGAAAACTTTTAGAAAGAGAAAGAGAAGAAAAAGAAAAGAGGACAAAAAAAAAAAAAACAAAACAACAAAAAAAAGAAACTCCGTCGTGTCAAAGCCCTGCAGTCCCAGAGCCCCAGGCAGTAAGTCAATGAGGTAGTAATGATGCTGCAAAAAGAGGTAGAGAACCCAGAGGGGCTCACTGACAATCAGCCACCATAAACCCAAGTGGGTCTATTGTAAACATAATGGGGCAATGCATCAAACCGGCTGCTGTGCAGGGGCCCAGAGAAGCAGTGGCTGCTCTTATGCTTCTAAAGCTATTGCCCAAGTGGCTTAAACACTCACATTAAATTCAGCCAGCTTGGCAGGCAGCCCTGGGGGCGTTAAGAAGAGTGTGACCCGCAGGCCGAGGAAGGAGCTGTTGTCCCTACACGTTGCCTCAGTAGGGCAGAATAGAGTGTGCTGGGTCTGGGCTCCCCAGTACGAGAGAAAGGCAACTACNTGCGCCGCCCTGCCTCGCCCCCTCCCACCCTCCCCCCAAACAGCGTTTCCCAGCCCGCCCCAGGGGCTCTCTCGGCTCCCCAGTCCCTACCGGCCGCCGCAGCCCGGCGGATGTGCAGGGGCGGCAGCAGGAGCCCGGCAGAGGGGCCGATGCGGGCAGCAGCAGTCGGCGCTCCCAGGAGACCGCCGGTAACGCGCCGCCGTCTCCCAGGCAACGGCGCTGGCGTCGCTGCTCGATGACGTCATAGCGCGTTCCTTTAGGCGACTGGCGTACCGCCAATGGGGCGGGGTCCTGCGCGGCGCTGCGTGTTGGCGTTGTCCTTAGCAACGCGTCCTTGCTGGTTGCTAGAGGCGCGATGGACGCCCCCGCCCGGCCGCTGCTGCCGCCGCCGCTGGGCTCCTATGCGGAGGAGCGGGAGTTGTTCCAGCTCCTGCAGGTGAAAGAGCCGCTCCTGCCCCGGCGTCTGTCCCCAGCACCTCCTCCGGGGCGCGGGGGTGGCGTGGCGGGGCACTGAGGGGCAGGGCGAGCGTCGTCCCAGCTCCGTTGCGGGGAGCCCGGTTTCCTCTCGGCTTCTAACCCGCCCCGCGGTGCTGCCCTCGGGAAGCCTGAACCCAGAACGGGCTAGAGCCTGGGGAAAGACAGCAGCACCGCGGTCAGTTATCCCGGCGGCCGCTACAGGGCTCACCTGGACAGGCGCGGGCGGCCCCGTGGGAGGGAAGGACACCTGCTGAGCCCTCTCTTAGTTAATTGACTTATTTTAATGAGAGCCTGGTAGTTACCACTGCTCACACATTGTAGTTTTTGCGGGAGAAAGCGGCAGGCTGTGGAAGAAAGGCGCATGCAAGAATGGTTCGTGAAGGGAAAGGCTTGGCAGGACAGGGGATAGGAAGAGGAGAGGAGGAGGAGGCTGCAGTAACAGATTAAGCTCAGGAAAAGCCGCAGCGAAGGATTTTTGCCCTTCCTGGGACACAGCTGCTGCGGCCACCGCCGCCTTTCAGGGCGCTCCGTTTCGAACGCTTCCTGCCGCTGTTGTCGGAGCTGCTCCGCGGGGGTCACGAATACACCCAACCGGCAGCGCGGGGGGCTCGGGGCCAGCAGGGCCGGGGTCCTGCCTTAACCAAAGGTAGGTTTTCTTCTGGGAGTTTGGGACAAGCTGTTCTGCTGAGGTTTGTGCGAGGGACTGAGCGTTCTGGTGCTGTACTGGCAGGAGAGCTTGCTGGAGAGACTCCCCTTAGGGTCTAATTTTTGATGTTATGAAGCCTTTTTCACTGGAAGATACTCAAATTTCTTGTTCTTTCTTGGTTTTGTTTGTTTGGTTTTTTGTGCGTTTGTTTGGGTTTTTTCTTTGTTTGCTTTTTATTCTATTTTTATTCTAATTTTTTTAATTCTATTTTGGAGTTTTGGTTTGTTTGTTTTTTTCAGGTAACTTCAGGACCATTTACCATGACCCCTGTGGCATAACACGAGGCTTTAATACCAATGCTGTGTTTTCCAAGCCATGAGACACTGAATCCAGCTGCAGAACCTCCTCACGTTGTATAAAACACTTCCAGGGGCTGCTCAGACTCTTGTTTGCCTTTTTCAGTTTTATTGTAGCAGCAATAGTGCCACAAACAAACACAGCTTGAAGTTGTTGTCCTAAACATAAACATTTGTAAAAACCAAACTGAAACCGAAAAGGGAGACCCAAACCCTGAACCTCCTCCTGAAATTAACTGAGCTGCTTGTGTGAAGTTAAACTGAGATGAACAGAACTGAGGAAAATGAATAAATCAATAAATCAAAGCAAATAGGTTTTATTTTGATTGGCATCTTTCTGCCCATGCTTCATGTCAGTTTTCCAGCATTTCAGATAGGTTTCATAGTCTCCTTTGAGTCTGTTAATGGGGCCTTAAGAAATAGATCAGCATTTACAAGGGCTTGTGGTGATAGGACAGGAGGGAATGGATTGAAGCTTGAGGAGGGCAGATTTAGACTGGAGGTTAGGAAGAAGTTCTTGGCAGTGAGGGTGGGGAATGCCTGGAAGAGGCTGCCCAGGGAGGCCGTGGGTGCCCCTTCCTTGGAGGAGTTCAAGGCCAGCTTGGATGAGGCCTTGAGTGACCTGTGCTAGTGGGAGGTGTCCCTGCCAATGGCAAGGGTTTGGAACTGGATGAGCTTTAAGGTCCCTTCCAACCCAACCCATTCTATGAATTCATAAACTCTCTAAGATCCTGCTGTAAACCCCCAACCTGTCACCCCTGCCTGGCTGCCACATTGACTCTGTCCTATTGATTTTCAGAACATGCTTGAAGAGCTCCTGATCCATGAGCCAGAGGATCCCATTCAGTTTATGATAGACCATTTAAAGCAGAACAAGGATGATGGTAAGTGCAAGTGGAGACACCATAAATAGTTCCACTCTTGATTTGTGAGCAGCTGTGGCAGATGATGGATAAAACTTTTCTGGCTGTCTTGGAGGGGGGGGAGGGGAAAAAAAAAAAAAAGAAAAAGGTGAACATTTTGGAATAGTTATAGGTAAGCTGCTTTTAATTTCTTTTTTAGTGGGTAATCTAATAAAAAATGCACTTTAACAGTTATAACAATGAAACCCTCTAAGGGAATAACAAAGAGTTCTAGTGTATCAATTATTAATGCCTTCTGTGCCCCATCTGATATTTCCTGTTGTCTTTAAGCTTGCTAATTACTCCTTTTGTCAGGTGTAAATTTGCTTTCCTATGCTACCTGGGCTGGCAGATTTTCTGCTGCCTTTTTTTTTTTTTTTTGATTAGTTACTTGCTGCTAATGAGTTCCACTGCTCAGTGGCTCCTCAGCTCAGGAGCACTGAGCACATCTGCAAAGCTGGGAAGTGGAATAGGAAGCTTCTATTCTGTGCAAGGGAAGCAGTGGAGACTCAATCAAATGATCTGATTTACAAAGTGTTCACCCTTAGGCAGATTGCATTTGGATGTGCAGGATGGGACTGTGGTGTTTGTTCTGCAGGAGCTGTCAGGGAGAGCTGTGTCATGTTGCTTTGATGTGCCTTTAAAACCACAGTGAACCATGAGCATAGAATGGCTTCGTTTGGGAGGGACCTCATCAGGTGTTCATCATGAACACCTCAGAGTTCATCTGCTCCAACCTCCCCACTACAGACAGGGACACCTCTCAGCTAGAGTCAGCTGCTTAAGGACTCACTCAGCCTGGCCTTGAACATCTCCAGGCAAGAGACATCCACAGCCTCTCTGGGCAGCCTGTCCCAGTGTCTCACCGCCCTCCTACTGAACAACTTCTTCCTCAGCAATGCTCTAACCCTGCTCTGCCTCAGCTCCAAACCATTCCCCCTTGGCCTGTCTCTAGATACCCTCAGCAAAAGTCTCTCTGCAGCCTTCCTGCAGGATCCCTTCAGGCACTGGTGGACAATTCTAAGGTCCCCCTGGAGCCTTCTCCTCTGCAGGCTGCACCCCTCCAACTCCCTCAGCCTGTGCTCACAGCAGAGCTGCTCCACTCCTTGGATCATCTTTGTGGCTCTCCTTTGGACTCACTCCAGCAGCTCTGTGTCCTTCTTTTGCTGGGAACACCAGAACTGGAGGCAGGATTCCAGGTGAGGTCTCAGCAGAGCAAAGAGGCAGAATCCCCTCTCTTGCCCTGCTGCCCACACTCCTCTTGATGCAGCCCAGCACACAGCTGCCTTCTGGGCTGCTTGAGGGCACTGCTGGCACCACTGAAATCACTGTGAGCTTGGTGGTGGTGATCAGATGGAGCCTGCTTGAAATGCTACTGAACAGCACCACAAACTAAACCTTGCAAGTTGTGCTTACCCTTTTCTGATGCAGGCAGCAAGAGGAATCAGTCTCACAGACCCACAGGAAACATGCAGAAGAATTTCCTGCAGTTAGAATGCTGAGAAAAAGCTTTTTGCATCGAGCTAGCATTTGTCCTTCAGCCCCAGAGTGGTGTCTGAACAGAATTAGGCAGGTTTCCATTTCGTGACTTCAGTGCTTAGAGGCTAAAGATAGAACTACAGCAGTTGTTTGTCAAAGGGAAAATGCTGCCTGCTTTTGGTCTGGGGGAAAAAAAAAACCCAAAGCCTATTAAGAAAGGAAAGGAAGTCAAAATGGAAACCTAAATGTTGTTTTAAGAAGAATTTCTATGGAAGAATAAAGAGGGATCTGTAGCAGAGTTCATTTTTACTTTTTGACCAAGGTGCTGACTATTTAGAAGGGGAAAAAAAAACAACTAAACCTTATTAGAACCATCAGGAAAGTGATGAAAATTCATGATCTTGCCTTGCTTGACAATTTTAGCTCTAGAGGAAGTTTCAAAGAGGGCTGTGTGGAAGAGCAGCATTGCTCTAACCCAGGGGTGAAGTCAGGAAAGCTTTTTAATGACTGCTAGGGTCTAAAGTACTCCCAGAAATAGAAACACATCCAATGGTGATCAGAGCTTAGAACTGTCCTGACAGTCTTGGGGGTTGCAGGTGTGGCCAAGTGTGCAGAGCCTTGAGCACAAACCTTTGTCCTGTCATGTGGTTCCTTCTACCTGAGGAACCAGATGAGGCCTGATGGTTCTTTCATGTACCAAGATGCTGCTTTCCTGTGTTGTATCCTGCTTTGTGATGATAAAGAGAAGCTTTTCAGGATCCAAGTGGCTTTTCTCTGAGCTCTTCCTGTGCCATCAAACCTTTGCAGAGGTTTTCTGAGGTTCTACAAGAATATGGAATCCTTGAGGTTGGAAAAGACCTTTTTAAGACTCAACATGTACAAAGGCATCTTGGTTAGCAGAGGTCACCTGTGGTGGTGACAGCAAAGCTTGGTGAGGGGTCTGGAGAACAGGGCTGGGGAGGAGCAGCTGAGGGTGTGCAGTGTGCAGAGGAGGAGGCTGAGGGCAGACCTCATTGCTCTCTGCAGCTCCCTGAGAGGAGGTTGGAGTGAGGTGGAATTGGTCTCTCCTCCCTAGTATCAGGAGATAGGAGGAGAGGAAATGGCCTCAAATTGTGCCAGGGTTAGGTTGGAGATGAGGAAAAAATTCTTTGCTGCAAGAATGGTCAGGGATTGGCACAGTCTGCCCAGGGAGGTGCTGGAGTCCTGCAGCCTCCTATGCCTGGAGGTGTGCAACAGACCTGTGGGCATGGCACTTGGGGACACTTTTTAGTGGCCATGGTGGTGTTGGGTTGAGGGTTGGACTGGAGGATCTTAGAGGTCTTTTCCAACCAAAGCAATGATTCTGTATCACCTGGACATGGCACCTGGGGACAGGATTTAAGGGCCATGGTGGTGTTGGGTTGATGGTTGGACTGGATGACCTTAGAGGTCTTTTCCAACCAAAGCAATGATTCTGTATCACCTGGATATGACACTTGGGGACATGGTTTAATGCCCACAGTGGTCTTAGGTTGATGGTTGGACTGGATCATCTTGGAGATCTTTTCCAACCCAAACAGCTCCCTGATTCTATGATCTCACCATGGAACAAAACATGATTTCTTACCAGAGGAAAAGGCATTTTCTCCATTTTTCCTGACTTCATCTAGCTGCTGGTTCAGCCCCCCCCAGTCCTGAACCCTGCCTGCTTACTGATGGGAGCAGGTTAACCACTACATACAGCCGCGTCCCGCTCCTGCCCTCGTGTCATATGTTTGGGGAGAGCTCTTCAGAAGAGTTCTTACAAGTGTGCAAATGAGCAAAGCAGTGAATTAGGCTGCCCCATCTGCTGCCAGCCACTAAGCAGAGAGAAAAGCAGATTTAGTACAAAGTGAGCATTTACAGTAGCCCTGGGCAATATTAAAGCACGAAGCTGCTGTATAGAATGGGAAGTTGCGTTTCTTTATCAAACGTTTGTCCAAGAAAGCTGTGTATTAAAGCTTCAATACCTAAGGGTTTTCTTGTGAATTTTAAATCATGCTCCTAGTTAAACCTCAAAAGGATCTGTGGATGGAAAGGTTTTTTGATTTTCTTTGAAGTGGTTTGAAGAAGTTGATTAGTCTTGGCACCCCAGCACTCTTTTTATGACGCTGTTTATAAATAATTCCTAAGGACCAGGCTGCAGTTTCAAGGTGTTAGATTAAAAAAAAAAAAAAAGAAGAAAACCCAAACACCCACCCTAGGATTTAATCACATTACATCTGAAAGAAATGAGGTGCTAAAACCAGCTGATGTATCCTTTTAAAGTATTTTCCTACATTGTGTACTAGTTCTGTTGAGCTCATAGGAACCAATAAAGTTAGGAAGGGGGGGGGAGGTTCTTTTAAAGCTTCCAAGTCAGACAACTTTGTCAAGATGAAGCTGTAATTTGGGTTTCATGTATGCTTCAAAATTGCACCTGCCCAAGAACTGTTCAGTGCATGGAAAGCCTCATAAAAATCCAGCCCACATCCCTCCCTGCCTGCTGCTGCCAGCCGCTCTCCCTCCCTTGCTTATCCAGAGCTGAAGAGGTTTTGGGGTGAGTAGAAGCCTCCTGTGTTGCTTGCTGCAAATCCTCAGCAGGCCTTGCTGAGTGCAGTCTGGGTTGGGTTTTTGTTGGTTTTTTTCTTTTTTTTACCCTGAGGTAGAGGGGAGGAAAAAACATTCAAGATGTTGATTTGAAATGGCAGCTTGAGGGCTTGCAGCCCAGGAAAAGTCCCAAATACTGCCCTAAGAGTTCCTCCATTTCTCCTCCTTTGTCTTGCTCTGATTTATACATTTCTGAGGGCTGGAGGTCGGGGGAGGGGACAGGCTCTGCTCACTGCTGCCTGGGATAGGACAAGGAGCAATGGATGGAAACTGCAGCACAGGAGGTTCCAGCTCAACACAAGGGGCAACTTCTTGCCTGGAAGGGTCCCAGAGCCCTGGCACAGGCTGCCCAGAGAGGTTGTGGAGTCTCCTTCTCTGCAACCTTTCCAGGCCTGTCTGGATGTGTTCCTGTGTGCCCTGAGCTGGGTTGTCTGGTCCTGCTCTGGCAGGGGTTGGACTGGATGAGCTCTTTGGGTCCCTTCCAACCCCTGGCATCCTGTGAGCTGTGACCCTTTATGAAGAGAGACTGAGAGCCCTGAGGCTGTGTAGTCTGTGATCCCTTCCCAAGGAAGCTCACAGAGGTGATGCCTTTGGTGTTGTCTGTATGCCTTAAATTAACAATTCCTCAAAACTGGGAGGCATTTTTCC
>WBNM01045457.1:67440-85350 GCA_013399055.1 Ramphastos sulfuratus | reverse complement strand
CAGTCCCCTCATCATCCTCACAGCCCTCCCTTGGACCTTCTCCAGCAGATCCCTGTCCCTCTTAACTGGGGAGCCCAAAACTGAATACACTACTCAAGATGAGGTCTCACCAAGGCAGATCAGAGGCAGAGAACCTCCCTGGATCTGCTGGACACACTCTGCTTAAGCTTTTACACTCTTTGATCCTGCTGTGGGCAGTGTGCTGCAAAGACCTTGAGCCCCAGAGGACAGGAAGAACAGCCTGGCCTCAAGGGACAGCCACCCACTCTCTGGTGGAACCAACCCTGTGGGCACCTACAGAGCTGCCCTGGCAGATGGAAAGCCCAACCCACCACCTCAGAGACCCCAGAGGCTCAGCTTGGAGCTGTGGCTCACCACATGTCGATGGGTGTGGAGTACTCAGTAGATCCCAGGAGGACATCGGGGGGCCGGTACCATAGCGTGACCACCTCATTGGAATATGTTTTTGTAGGGACTGACTTGGCTCTGGCTAGTCCTGAGGATGAAGGGAATGGGCATCACAGGATCACAGGATGCCAGGGGTTGGAAGGGACTCAAAGATATCATCCAGTCCAACCCCCCTGCCACAGCAGGACCAGACAATGTAGCTCAGGGCACACAGGAACACACCCAAACAGGCCTTGAAAGGTTCCAGAGAAGGAGACTCCACAACCTCTCTGGGCAGCCTGTGCCAGGGCTCTGGGACCCTTCCAGGCAAGAAGTTCTTCCTTGTGTTGAGCTGGAACCTCCTGTGCTGCAGCTTCCATCCATTGCTCCTTGTCCTATCCCAGGCAGCAGTGAGCAGAGCCTGTCCCCCTGCCCCTCACCCCCAGCCCTCAGATATTTAGAAACATTTATTAGATCCCTTCTCAGTCTTCTCTTCTCCAGACTAAGCAGCCCCAGGTCCCTCAGCCTCTCCTCACCAGGCAGTGCTTCAGTCCCCTCATCATCCTCACAGCCCTCCCTTGGGCTCTCTCCAGCAGATCCCCGTCCCTCTTCAACTGGGGAGCCCAAACCTGAAGGCAGTACTCAAGATGAGGTCTCCCCAGGGCAGAGTAGAGGCAGAGAAGAACCTCCCTGGATCTGCTGGACACACTTTTCTTAATGCTCCCCAGGATCCCATTGCCCTCTTGGCCACCAGGGCACATTGCTGCCCCATGGATGTTATCCACCATGGATAACACTCTCAGGTCCCCCTCCACAGGGCTGCTCTCCAGCAGATCACTTCCCAAGCTGTCCTGGTGCAGTTTATTCTTCCTCCCCAGATGCAGGACTCTGCACTTGTCCTTGTTGAACCTCATTTGGTTCCTCTGTGCCCAGCTCTGTCTGTCCAGGTCTCGCTGGATGGCCTCACAGCCTTCAGCTGTACCAGCCAAGCCTCCCAGCGTGGTGCCATCAGCAAACCTGCTGAGCAAACACTCTGTCCCCTGTGCAGCAAGGAGCTGCACCTCTTTGCAATGCTGTCCCTTGCCCCAGAGAGGTCTACCTACCAAAGTCAGCCAGCTTGAGCTCTCCTCTCTCGTTGATCAGCAGGTTCTGGGGTTTGAGGTCTCTGTGCAGGATCTTCCTCCCATGGCAGTAAGCCAGACCACGCAGCAGCTGGAACATGAAGATCTGCAGGGAGGAGAGGGGGCTGGCATTTAGCACTGGGATGTGGGCACCAAAACCAAGTCTGTCTCAAAGCCTTTCAAAGTCATGGCCAGGGAAGGCTCCCTCAAGGCTGGCCTGGGGTGAGGCAGACTGCAGACAGATGTTCAGCCTCACCACCAGCACTGCAGAAAAGAGGCTGAACAGAGTCTGAATGCAGATGAATTCTACTTAGGGTGGCACTGGTTGGAGAAATGCTGATGGAGCATCAGAGCAGGCTGAAAAAGGTCAAAGAAGAGTAGGAAAACTGAACTGAAGATAGAAAGGGCATCCAGCCTCACCCAGCCCTGCAACAGCCTGGACTGCACCCAGGGTGAGCTCCCAAGGGAGCTCAGGGGGTCCCATCAGCACCACCTTACCTTCACGTTGTGCACACTCATCAGGTTCCCACAGTTGTCAAGGTACTGTTTGAGGTCATTCTCCTGCAATGGGAAGCACTCATCAGCTTCTCCTTCCCTTGGCACCCATCAACCCCCCTGCAGAAAGGTCCTCCCAGAAATCACAGAGCCACAAAGCTGCTGAGGTTGGGAGAGACCTTGGAGATCAGCAAGCCCAACCACTCGCCCAGAGCTCACAGTCCCACCACTGCAGCTAAGCCACCACCACCAAACCACATCCCTCAGCATCACACATCCCTGTGGCTTTTAAACCCCTCCAGGGCTGGTGACTCCACCACCTCCCTGGGCAGCCTGTGCCTGAGAACCCTTTGTGGGAATAAATTTTTCCTAATATCCAACCTGAACCTCCCCTGGCAGACCTTGAGGCCATTCCCCTTTCTCCTGTCACAGAATCATAGAATCAGAGAGTTATAGAATCATAGAGTCATAGAGCCATAAAATCAGTCATAGAGTCATAGTCATAGAATTCATAGAGTCATACTCATAGAGTCATAGAATCATAGTCATAGAATCAGAGTCACACTCATAGAATCAGAGTCACAGAGTCATAGAATCACAGGATCACAGAATCAGAGTCATAGTCATAGAGTCACAGAGTCAGAGTCATAGAATCAGTCACAGAGTCACAGAATCAGAGTTCATAGAATCAGTCACAGAGTTCATAGAGTCATAGAATCAGTCATAGAATCAGAGAATCATAGAATCAGTCATAGAGTCATAGAATCAGTCACAGAGTCATAGAATCACAGTCACAGAGTTACAGAGTCATAGAATCAGAATCACAGTCATAGAGTCAGTCATAAGAGTCATAGAGTCATAGAATCAGAGAATCATAGTCATAGTCATAGAATCATAGAGTCACAGAGTCATAGAATCAGAGCCACAGAGCCATAGAATCATAGAGCCATAGAATCATAGAGCCATAGAATCATAGAGCCATAGAACCACAGAGTCACAGTCATAGAATCATAGAATCACAGAATCAGAGTCACAGAGTCATAGAATCAGAAAATCAGAGAGTCAGTCATAGAACCATAGAGTCATGGAACCATAGAGTCATAGTCAGATAATCATAGAATCAGAGTCAGAGAGTCATAGAATCATAGAGTCATAGTCACAGAGTCATGGAATCATAGAGTCCTGGAATCATAGAGTCATGGAATGGTTTAGGTTGGAAGGGACCTCAAAGCTCAGCCAGCTCCAACCCCCAGCCATAGGCAGGGACACCTCCCACTAGAACAGATCGCTCAAGGACTCATCCGACCTGGCCCGGAACACTTGGCTCTGTCACTTGCTGCATGTGAGCAGAGAGCAAGGCCAAGGAAAAGCCATGGCCATTTGAACACAGAAAGCCCCCCCAGACCCACCAGGTACTCAAAGACCAGGGTGAGGGAGCGCTCCGTGTGGATGATGTCGTGCAGGGTCACGATGTTGGCATGTTTCAGGTTCTTCAGCAGCGACACTGCGAGGAGAGGAGGCGACAGGTTGGGGCAGCAGGAGCTGGGCACACCTGTCCCACACCACCCATCCCGACCCCACCCATGCTGATGAGGAGCTGTGGTGGGGAAAAGCCCCTCCTGCCCTCACCTTCCCGTATGGCCGTGCAAGGGGCCCCTTCCTCGTGCTCCAGGCGGATTTCCTTCAGGGCCACCAGGTTCTCAGTCAGCTTGCTGCGCCCCTTGAAGACTGTGGCATAAGTGCCCTGGTGGGGAGAGAGGGAACACAAACCAGGCAGACCACTCAGCAGGGTGGTACAACCCTGATATCATAGAATCACTGAATGGGCTGGCTTGGAAGGGACCTTAAAGATCATCCAGTGCCAACGCCCCTGCCATGGGCAGGGACACCTCCCACCAGCCCAGGTTGCTCAAGGCTTCATCCAGCCTGGCCTTGAACACCTCCAGGGAGGGGGCAGCCACAACTTCCCTGAGCAACCTGTGCCAGTGTCTCACCACCCTCACTGTCAAGAGTTTCTTCCTAACCTCCAGTCTAAATCTGCCCTCTTCCAGCTTAAAGCCATTTCCCCTCATCCTACCCCTAACATCCCATCACCTTGTAAAAATGTCCTTCCCCAGCTTTCTTGAAGGCCCCCTTCAGGTGCTGGAAGGCCTCCATACCAGCTGGAGGAAGGGGCATTTAAAGGTACAGGACCAAGTCTGAGGTCCATGTGGTCTCATAACTGCTAGGTACTGAAGAAGTCTGGCCACAGCCTGCCCTCTGCACTCCAAGCTGCTTTTCTAACTTAATGTAAACCCTTCCAGGGAGTCCTTAGCCTACTCACCTCTCCCAGTTTGTCCAGTTTGACATAGGTTTCCAGCTTCCCAAACCCAATATCTGACTGTAAGAGAGAATGGAAAACATCACTGGGAGGGATCTCATCCAGGGATGGCTTCATCTCATGGAGGAAGGTGGAAGGGCACTGGACAGTGACAGCTTTGGGAGCAGCTGATCTGAGCACCCAAAGCCCAGCACTCTCCCATCAGCCATAAAACCTTCTCAAGCAGCTGGGTGCTGAAGTGGGATGGATGGGGGCAGGGTGGGCACAGCTTGCACTACTCCTCAATGACAATTCCCTTCTCCTCCCACCCACCACCCTGCCACAATTCCAGCAGCTGCTGAGTCAAACAGGAGCTGTGCTCTCCAAGAAAGCTGATGCCTCTTGTATTGGTTGGAGAAGCTTCAGGAGACCCTGCTGCTGCTGCCCACCCCTTACTGAAGTGCTTTACCATGACTGCACTTCTCTGTGCTGCCCAAACCATGCGTGACAGGGACACCTCCCTCTTTGGAACAGGGACTCCTTGATGTGCTGCTGAGAGCTGCTCTCCTGCACCCAGTGAAAGAAGGACAACCTCTGTGAGGCCACAGATCTAGGAGTCACCCCAAGCAACGCCCTGAAATTGCCATTTTCTGTGGTGACAGAGACACCTCCTAGGTTAGTTTGGATGATTTCTGTGCCAGGGCCTCCCAGCACGACAGAGGTCAGGACAAACCATTGCTTCTCAAGCTTGACAAACTGGTGGTGCTGGTGGTCCACAAAGCAGCTTTGCAGTCCCAGGACAGCAGCCAGCTCTACCTCCAGCCCAGCACCAGGGTCCCTTCTCCTGCTGCTAGGGCTCCTGCCATGCCTGTTGCCATCAGCAGATGGAGCTGGATGGGTAGATGTCCATCAGCAGCAAAACCAGGGGCTGGGCAGGGAAAGGATTCCCTGGGAGCCCCCACTGAAGGAGCCCTCAGCACTGCATCCAGGGCTCAGCCTGGAAAATCAGCAGCTCCAGGCCTGGAAGGCTCTTGCAGCCTGCCCTGCTCACCAGGTCTGCCCCCTGGGAAGGTTCTTCCCTTGCCACAGGCTCTGACCAGACCACCAAAGCTCCCACAAGCTGCCCCACAACAAGGCAGCTGCTTTCTCACTCAGGCAGGATGGATTTGGACCAGCAAACCCCATAGGGATTTGGCTTTTATTTAGCCCATTTTAGCTTCTCCTCTGTGTACCTTGAGACCAGATGTGTCCTGAGCAGGAAAAGGAGGTGGCTGCTGCCATCTGGATTTTGCAGGAGCATGTCTTTATTCATGGAGGAGACCATGAATATTGATGGCACATTGCTGTGGCTGTGGCTGTTTTATTGATCAGACAGCAGGGGCAAGTCAATGCAAGCTCTCCTTTCTTCCTCTCTCCCCATGAATAGCTCTGAAGCCACCTGCTGAGAGCTGCCTGTGCTATCTCCATAGCCCTGAGCACTCCTAGGCAGCAGAACACTTGTTTGCAGGTTTGTAAAGAGGGCAGCTGGGTTTTGGCTCCTGCACAGGCTGATGCTCTGCAGTGCAGAAACTGAAACACCAAGGCTACTGCCAAGGCTAATCCATTATGGATCAGTATTTGCATTCCAGCTGGAGGAGGCTCCAGCACTTGCTAAACCACTGCAGGCTTTCCACCTCCTCCAGTCTGGAAGGAGCCAGGCCAAGAGGGAAGTCAGGTATGTGGAGAGGTGAGGGAAGGAAATGTGCAGGCCTGGGGATGTGCACAGAGGTCACAGAATCACAGAATTGTTTCAGTTGGAAATGACCTCTGAGAGCATCCAGTCCAACCATCAACCCAACCCCACCACAGCCACTAACCATGTCCCCAGGTGCCATGGCCACACCTTTCTTGAACACCTCCAGGGATGAGGACTCCACCCCCTCCCTGGGCAGCCTCTTCCAGCCCCTGACCACCCCTGCAGCCAAGAAATTGTTCCTAATCTCCAACCTAACCCTCCCCTGGCACAATTTCAGACCATTGACCATTTCCCCTCAAGGCAGATGTGCTGCTGGGTCCATGCAGAAAGAGTTTTGTATAGGCAGGGTTGAGTGACCTCCATCAGGCAGGGGGTGGAAGGGAGCTTGCACAGCAGGGCATGGGTGGGTGGCAATCAGCACAAGCATCTGCTGGCTGGCACTGGTGTGCAGGGAGTGAGGTGCTGAGCCTGGCACTGCTCTCTCTGCATGGTCAGACTTACAAGGGAAGCCCTCCTGGACATCCTGCTGAGGGGCTTGGGGAACTCTGGGCTCTCCATCTGCAGCTTCTGCAGGAACTCGGGGGGCAGGCGAATGTCCATGGGCAGGGAGAGACGTTTGCTGACATCCTGTGGAGAGGGCCAGAAGAGCAGGTGGTGAAGGCATCTGATGAAAGGATTTTTCAAATTCATGGAATGGTAGGGGTTGGGAGGGACCTCTGGAGATCATCCAGTCCAACCCCCCCTGCCAAAGCACCCACAGCAGCTCGCCCAGGATCGCAATGGCCAGGTGGGGTTGGGATGTCCCCACAGAAGGAGACTCCACAACCTCTCTGGGCAGCCTGCTCCAGCACCCTCACACCAAATGAGTTTTTCCTGCTGTTTACATGGAACCTCCTGGGTTCCAGTTTGTGCCCACTGCCCCTTGTGCTGTCCCTGGGCAACGCTGACGTGAGTCTGGCCCCATCCTTTTGCCCTCCCACCCTTTAGCTGTTGCTGAGCATTGACCAGAACCTCTCTGGGGATGCTCTTCTGCTGGTCACTGAGTCCAACCCTTGTCTAATTCTACCAAGTCTGGTTCTAAAACAATGTCATAGAATCATAGAATGGTTTGGGTTGGGAGGGACCTCCAAAGCTCATTCAGCCCAACCCCCCTGCACTCAGCAGGGACATCCTCCACTACAGCAGGTTTCTCACAGGCTTGTCCAGCTTCACCTTGAATATCTCCAGGGATGGAGCCTCAACCATGTCCCTGGGCAACCTGTTGCAGAGTTCCAGCACCCTTGTGGTGCAGAACTTGTTCCTCACACCCAATCTCAATCTGCTCTGCTCTCATTTCAAACCACTGCCCCTGGTCCTGTCCCTGCAGGCCTTTGCAAACAGTCCCTCTGCAGCCTTCTTGCAGCCCCTTCAGCTACTGGAAGGCAGCTCTGAGCTCTCCACAACCCTTCGATGCAGTTAATCACAGACAATATGACCAACAGGGCCCACGTCTCAGACTGGCAGGTCCCTGTGAACCAAACAGCAGCTCTCCAGGCAGCAGGCCAGTGCCAGGCAGGAGGTGCCAGGTGCCCTGTGCCCAGCCCAGCAGAACTTGCCTCCATGGAGAAGCGGCGCTGGCTGCTGTTGCGGTAGCGCACGGCCGTCGGGGACTGCCCCTCCACCTCCGAGGGGGACATGGGGCTGCTGTCTGCTCGCAGCTCCCTGCCCAGGTGGCCCAGCTGCAGGTGGCCTTGAGCCAGGTCTGTGGACAAAGAGAAAGGAGACTAAGGTGCTGGTGTGGTAGCAGAAGTGCCCTGGCCCGAGGTAAAAAGAGAGCGAGAGCAGGATAGGGAGGTGCAGAGATGCTCCAGGGCCATGGGGTGGTCTCCTCATCCAGGAGGCAGAAGGAGCAGCAGCTCTTTGCTCCAGCCTCCTGCTCCACCCTGCTCCACCCTGCACCACCCACACAGCTCATAGAATCATAGAATCAACCAGGTTGGAAGAGACTTCCAAGCTCACCCAGTCCAACCTATCACCCAGCCCTAGCCAATCAACCAGACCATGGCACTAAGTGCCCCAGCCAGGCTTTTCCTGAACACCTCCAGGGATGGGCACTCCACCACCTCCCCAGGCAGCCCATTCCAATGCCAATCACTCTCTCTGTCAAGAACNCTTAGCCTTGTTCAATCTCACCCCTCTGGCCTCTGCCCATCCATTCAGCCTGTCCAGGACCCTCTGCAGGGCCCTCCTACCTTCCAACAGATCCACACCTGCTCCTAACTTTTCTGCTGGACAATTTCCAGCCTCTCTGTCTCAAATCTGGAGCCTCCATGGCGTTGTAGTGACCCAAACACAGGTCTCAGCCCTTGGCCTTGCTGAACCTCACACAACAGACCTCAGACCACCAACCCAGCCTGGCCAGAGCCCTCTGCAGCATCTTCCAGGTCCCAGGCTGGACCACTGAGCCCTGCCCCTTGCCAAGCCCTGTCCCTGAGCTGCACAGAGACAGCTTCACATCTCAGTGCCCAGCTCCCAGTGTGCTGAGGCAGCCAGCAATGACCTCACTGCTGAAGACTGGAGAGGGAGGGAGGGAGGGAGGAAGGGCTGGCGTTCACGGGGTGCTGAGCAGGGCTGGGACCTGGCTCGGGTTTGCTCAGCTGATGGATGAGAAGTGGCAGGCAAGTGACCTGGGAAAAGATGTGGGTTTGTGCTGTGGTCACTGGGGAACCAGGAGACCTGCAAGGTGAGGGATGCAGGGTGTCAGGAATGGGTTCAGCCCATGCCACCAGGGCTGAGAGTGTCTGAAGCAGTGCCAGGAGCTTTAGGGCAGACACAAGAGGAAGGCACAGATCATCCTTTCTCCTAGGACCACTGTGGGACTCTGGTCCCTGCCCCTTTCTGGCCATCTGTCTGTGCAGGAAACTCTCCCTGAAATAACCATGGGCATGAAGCTACCACAGACCAATGGAACTGGATCAGATCTTCTTCACTTGCTCAGATCTTAAGCAAATTAGCCCCAAAATAAAAACCAACCCCAAAGGCCATTTAAAATCCAACTGAACTGGGTTCTGTGAGTCCACTTCCAACAGTTCCCACAGCTAAGCAAGCCCAAAGGCTGGCTAGAATAGGTCCTGGAAGGTACAAACCAGCAGCACTGCATCTCTGAACCAGAACCCCAGCAGGCAGCTCAGTGTCCATCTCTCATCTACAGCAGCATCAGATGTAAAGCCAGAGCTGGGACATGCCAAGGGGAATGGGACAGATGTGGACTGCTGTGGCACAGGAAAAGCAAGGTGCCCACATCACCTGAAAATGCCCAGTCCACCCCTTTTGGGTTGATGGTTGGACTTGATGATCTTAAAGGTTCTTACCAACCTTAATGATTCTGTCAATGCATGGTGCCCACATCACCCCGAGGTGCCAAGTCCATCCTATCCCTCTGCAATGTGCCCACAGCACCTAGAGATGCCCAGTCCATTCCATACCTCTGCAATGTGTCCATGTCTCCCAGAGATGCCCAGTCCATCTCATCCCATTTCATTGTGCCCACATCACCCAGAGATTCCCAGTCCATTCCATCCCTCTGTGATGTGCCCACATCACCCAGAGATGCCCAGTCCATCCCATTTCAGTGTGCCCACATCAGCCAGAGGTGCCAAGTTCATCCTATCCCACTTCAATGTGCCCACATCACCCAGAGATGCCCAGTCCATCCCATTTCAGTGTGCCCACATCACCCAGAGGTGCCCAGTCCATCTCACCCCACTTCAACGTGCCCACATCACCCAGAGATGCCCAGTCCATCCCATTTCAATGTGCCCACAATACCTAGAGATGCTCATTCCATCTCATTTCAGTGTGCCCACATCAGCCAGAGGTGCCAAGTTCATCCTATCCCACTGCAATATGCCCACATCACCCAGAGGTGCCCAGTCCTGCAGAGATGCTCTCACAGGGCTGAGGCTGCCTCCAGCTTTGAAGGACCTTGCTGGGTGCCCATGGGAGGAGCTGTGGGAGTGCAAACTTTTGAGGACCTGTTGGATTCTGCTCCACATTTCATGTGGCTCTGGGTGAGCCCTGGCACTGCAGCAAGGAGGCCACGTGGGATATCAAAGGGAAGCCAGGGAGCCCGCAGACAGGGCAGCTGCTTTGAGGAGCCTCCTGCCTTTTTAATGAATAGATTTAAATGCTGTCTCTGCCAAAACAAGCTTTGATCTCCTCAGGGAAGGGCCCGGAGCCCTTTGCTGCTTGCCCAACTTAGAACTTCTAATTACTCTGCAAAGTGTGAAGCCTCCTCTCACCCTGCCCAAAAGCCTCCTCATCCCAGCCTGCTGCAGCTCATGCCCCCTTCCAGCTCTGCCCTTTGCCTCCAGTTTCCCCTCTACTGAGCCTCATCCAAGTGCTCCTGGCACGGGGCTGTGGGGCAAAGAGCTCCCACAGCCATGAGGGGTTGTTGTAACTGGCCAAAGAGATGCCTCGGAGAGATTGTGGCTGTCAGAGCTCTGCATCAACAGCAGCCACGGCCTGCAGGAGATGGAGATGAAGGGCACTGTGGAGGTCACTTCTTGGGGTTGCTTATAACCCTCTGGGGAAAGTTAAGGGAGAGCTCTTGGGCAGCAGGAGGAGGGTTGGGGTGGTGGGAACAGCAGGGAGCAGGTTTTGGCTGTGCTGTGGGGGAGAGGGCTTGGGTGCACACTGGGAATTGTGGAGTGGGGAAGGGAAGGGGAGAGGGAGCTAAGGCTGGAGGCCAGGAGGTGCCACATGCAGGCAGGGAGGGACTTACTGAGGCATCCTGCAGCAGTACATGAGGAGCTGTACCCCAGCGGGGTACTGGCAGATCCCAAGCTCCTGCTGCACTCCAGGCAGGTGGATCTCCTAATCATAGTCACAGCCTAGGAACTCCTCTAGCCTCTACCCACAGGGTTGGGAATCACCTCAAGTCCTGGTCCAGTCTAAATTCACTCTGACTTTGCTCTGATTCTTTCCTGGCTGCCTCAGGAGTGAGACCAAAAGCTGCAGGAGGGGGGCAGGCAGATGCTGCAGCATCAAGGGCAAAGGAAGAACCATGAGTGAAGCTTCATTAAGGCAGAAGAATGAGCACTTCACCTCTGCAACAAAGCCTGGGTTTGCTCACTGGAGATAACAAGGCCATGCTCAAGACATCCCAGAGCAGAGATCCCCCGAGGAAGGCAACAGCAGCAGCAGCTGTCAGTGCCCAGGACTTTCTTAGCCTTGCACCAGTTTATCCCCACAGCTTCTGCACATCTAATTAAGAGCTCAAGTCTAATTATAGCCCTTGCTGCTTGCTAGGTTGTGAGGGGAAGTGTGTGCAGGGGGAAGCAGAGAGAGGGGGGCTGTGAAGGGAGTGCTGTTGGGGGCAGCTTGGGTGTCTAAGGGACAGGAACAGCATCAGGAGCTGCAGGAGTGAGGAAAGGCAGCTCTAAATGAGGTTACTGCATCTCTTCTCTCAAGCAGGTTAGCTGGCAGAGAGAAGGTCTCTGCCTGCTGGGGCAGATGCCAGTGCCAGGCAATTACATCATGGCCTCAGCCCCTGCTTGCAGCAAAAGTTTCTAGCAATTGTGGCTGCAGGGTGAGGGCAAAACGAGCTTGAATGTGACCCAAGTGGAGCTGAGGGCACTGGCACATGCCTGGGTTGGCCTCTGGCAAGCAAACTGGTTTAGACTCATAGGATCATTAAGGTTGGAAAGCACCTCTAAGAGCACCGAGTCCAACCCTTAAGCCAGTGCCATGTCCCACAGTGTCATGTCTACACATTTTCTGAACCCCTCTAGGAGTGGTGACTCCATCACCTCCCCAGGCAGCCTGTTCCAGCAGCAAACAGAGGCTGTGATGGCCAGGAGCAGTTCAGCCTTGCAGTGCATTCACCCTTGGCTGAATTCAGCCTGTCTTTATCAGGCTCCCAAACGCCTGCCTGTCAGCAGCTCTGTCTGCTTGTCCATGCACGGCTGCCTTGGCTTGATCTGCTCCCATTTCACGCCTCCAGCCTTGCCTCTCCCTCCAAATGCCCACAGCTGGAGCCAGCAGAGCCTGCCCAAGCCTGCAGTCAGCCTGCTCTCTGTGCAGAAGGGATGTGCCCAGTTCTGCTCACGGTGATGTTAACCCTAAACCTCCCTGAGAGCTGCTTCCCCCAGGAGCAGGCTGTGAGTCCAGCAGCAAAGGATGCTTCAGCAAGGCCTGAAGAGAGGCAGCAGCTCCTCTGGCTTGGGGGCCCTGGAGAGGATTCAATCACCACTGTCACCTCAGGGCAGGCAGGAGAAGGTCCCACAGGTGCCCACTCTCTCCCTACATCACAGATGTGTCATTCCTCACAGGTTTGTGCAGATGCCTTGCCCTGCTCCAAGGCTTGCTGTATGCAGGTATAAATCTCTCCTCAGATTTAATGAGGAGCTGTTATCAACCCTGCTGGATAGATGGGGAAAGCACCACAGACAAAGGGACAGGAACTTTCCACACACCAACACACGCCCAGAGGAGAGGCCAGGGAGGGCAGGAGCGGAGATGTTTGTTGGCAGGGCTGACCCCAGATGCTCCCAACCAGCCTCAGCAAGGGCCTGAGGGCTCCTTACCTTCATTCCTCCGGTTGTTGAGCTGGTTGAACTGCTCTGTGAACTCTGTCAGGGACTCCTCGATGGTCTCTGTCCGAGGAACTGAGAGTGAAAACCTCCTCTTGAAGTTTTTCATCTTGTTCATTGTACCTCGAGCTGCGAGGGATGGTAGAGCCCTGCGAGGAAGGGGAGAGAGAGCAGCAGGGTGAGAGGGTTGCATGATGCACAGCACAACCTCCCACCCCCAGCCTCACAGCTCCTGCTTTTTGGGGGTTGGCAGCACTCCAATCCTGCTGGGAATCTGCAGGAGTCCCCAGGGTCATCACCCTCCCTAGAGCTGTTCTCTACAGGAGGTCAGTGCGAGGTTGGGGTTGGTCTCTTCTCCCTAGTAATGAGCAATAGAGTAAGAGAAAATGGCCTCAAATTGCAGCAGGGGAGGCTTAGGTTGGACATTAGGAAAAAATTCTTCCCTGCAAGAGTGGCCAGGGATTGGCACAGGCTGCCCAGGGAGGGGGTGGAGTCCCTGTCCCTGGGGGTGTTCAAAATACCTGTGGCCATGGCCCTTGGGGACATGGCTTAGTGGCCATGGGGGGGCTGGGTTGCTGGTTGGACCTGATGATCTCAGAGGGTTTTTCCCAACCTAAATAACTCCATGATTCTCTTCTCCAGGGCATTGCTACTGTGCCAGAGCAAAAGAAGGGGCATGTGGTCATCAAGGGAATCAGGTCCCTCATATCTTTAAGGGCTGATCTGCAGTCAAGAGGTGCAGAGGACTGAGCTGGGTACCAGAGCTGAGCCCAGGGCAGGGCTGTGCTCCCTGAATCATGAGTGCCAGCACAAACAGGGCCTCACAGCATCCTTGGAAACACCAAGAATGCCTGGAACAGAGAAAAGCAGGGCAGAAATAGAAGGCAAGCAAGCAAGCAAGAGAGAAGAGTGACAGATGCCACCCTCCTCCCTGTCCAAGGAGGCACCTCCACCCTGGCAGTTTGGTCTCTGCTTTTGCCCTTGCAAGAAAGACTTCCTGAGCCAGCAGCAAAGTGCTGAGTGGAACCAGTAGTGGCCCAGAATGATCCCTGAGATCCAGAGCAAGGGGAGATGCTTGGAGCTCACAGCTTGCTCACAAGCTCCTCAATGACTCACCCTGAGCAGGCATCAGAATCTCCTTAGGCAGGATCTGATTAAACACTAAACCCCTTAAACGAAGCAAACCCTCAAGGGGCACAGAGGGAAGCCAGCTGAGGCTGAGCAGCCACACCAGCAGGCTGAGGGAGCTTGCTCTGGGTGTTCTGCAGGCACAAACTGCTCTGCTTTCCTGCTTTGGCTCCTCTCAGGTCTGCCCATAGCTCCCATAGCTTGGCAGCATGGATGGGACCAGGCTGCAAGAGCTGCTGTGCCTGGTTGGGTCTTCAGCACCAGCCCCACTGCCCCTGGGGAGGTGATTCCTCCTGCTGAGCACACTGAGCAAGCAGCCAACACTCCTTGGACCTGGAGACCTCAGTGACTCACAGAAACACAGAATCAACCAGGTTGGAAAAGACCTTTGAGATTAATGAGCCCAACCTATCACCTTTCTAATTAACTAAACCAGGGCACTAAGTGCCACATCCCAGTCTCAGCCCAACCAGCCACAGCTCTGCTCCTTCCAGTCCTGGGAGCAGGTTTGGGTCTATCCCTCTTCCATTCCCAACCTGATGAGCAAAGGGGCTGCTCCTCCACCAGCTCTAACCTGTTCTGGGAGGGGATTTGCTATCAACAGCACTGGACTCTCTCCCACCAACCCAAGGAGGGATCTGGAGGGGAGAATCAACCCTTGGTACCAAAGGGACATCAGAAGCTGCACTGAAGGTTCTTTCCTGCACCAGCACTCACATCCTGCAGCTCCTCCTGCACCCTGCAGCAGGTCAGGCCTGGGTGTCCCTGCCACAGCTGAGCAGCCACCCCTCCTGCCTTGGCTCTCCCCACTCCTTCCCAGCCCCCTGGGGGTTTATCAACACAAGCAAACGGTGATCACATTCCAGACTGATGGGATCAGGCTCAGCATCCGGGAGCTAATGCATCCTGTCGCCAGGGCAACAGGAACTCTTGGGTTGACATCCCTGCATCTGAAAGCTTAAAAGATTATCCCTCAGCAATACAAACAGCCAGTTTGGGTGTCTGCCACCCTCTGAGCTGAGGCAAAGCAGTCTGCTGCGGGTGCAATCCCCTGACAATCCCTTGGGATTCACCTGAAGCCTGGGGGCTCGCACACCTCCACCAGCCCCGCTCATCTCCCACCTCTAACACTGCACAAAGCTGAAGGGGGAGGTTCTCCAACAACGGTGGTGAACCTGGAGGCAGGGCTGGGGGTGGGAAGGGAGGCTGGAGGCTGTTTTGAGCTGCAAAGTGAGGCAGGAGGAGGTGGGAGAACGCCAGACAAATCCACTTCACAGGATCCCAGGATGTTGGAAGGGACCCAAAGAGATCATCCAGTCCAACCCCCTGCCAGAGCAGGACCAGACAATCCAGCTCAGGTCACACAGGAACACATCCAGACAGGCCTTGGAAGGCTCCAGAGAAGGAGACTCCACAACCTCTCTGCAAGCTTCAGACATGGCAATGTTTTCTCCACACATGCTCTGACATCAAAGCCAGACAGGGGCAGCTCTCTTCTCCCAAGTGATAGGGCAAGAGGAAATGGCCTCAAGTTGCACCAGCAGAGGTTTTGGTTGGACATTAGGGAAAAAATCCTCACTGCAAGAGTGGTCAGGGATTGGCACAGGCTGCCCAGGGAGGTGGTGGAATCCCCATCCCTGGAGGGGTTCAAAATCCCATGGGCATGGCACTGTGGAGCATGGTTTAGTGGCCATGGTGGTGTTGGGTTGCTGGTTGGACTTGATCTTAGAGGGCTTTTCCAGCCTTTATGGCTCTGTGATTCTGAAAGGCATCTCCTGCAGCCCAACAGAGCAGCCCAGCAGGGACCTCAAGGGCAGAATTTTCAGCAACAGCCTCTTGTTCTCTGCCACATTTCGCAGCAGCCTGCTAAGGGAAGTGAAGGCATTTATTGACCTTCTGAGGGAGAGCAACACTTGCTAAGCAAAGCAATGACATCACCTGCCTTACAGTAAGCCTGGAGGGCCTCGAGGGGAACTGCAGCAGCCCCTGAACTGCAGTCCTCTCAGGGATGGAAGAAGCTGAGTGATTCATGCAGGGACAGGATGCTGCATGGTAGGATACAGATCCCAGAACCCAGCACAGTGAGGGCTGGAAGGGACCTCTGGAGATCATCCACTCCAATCTCCCTGCTTCAGCAGGGGTACCCACAGCAGCTTGCCCAGGATCACAATGGCCAGGAGGGGTTGGAAGCTCTGCATAGAAGGAGACTCCACAACCTCTCTGGGCAGTCTGCTCCAGGCCTCCAGCACCCTCACACCAAACAAGTTTCTCTTGGTAGAACCTCCTGGGTTCCAGCTTGTGCCCATTGCCCCTTGTCCCTGGGCATCACTGACAAGAGCTCAGCCCCATCCTCTTGCCCCCCACCCTTTAGCTCTTGCTGAGGATTGCTCAGATCCCCTCTGGGGCTGCTCTTCTCCAGCCTCTCAGCCTTTGCTCCTCACAGAGATGCTTCAGGCCCCTCAGCATCCTTGTAGCCTCCACTGGACTCTCTCCAGCAGTTCCCTGTCTATCTTGAACTGGAAAGCCCACAACTGGACACAAGACTCCAGATGTTGCCTCACCAGGGCAGATTAGAGGAGGAGGAGAACCTCCCTCAACCTGCTGCCCACATGGACACAAGACTCCAGATGTGGCCTCACCAGGGCAGAGCAGAGCAGAGCAAGAGAACCTCCCTCAAACTGCTGCCCACATGGACATGAGACTCCAGATGTTGCCTCACCAGGGCAGATTAGGGGAGGAGGAGGAGGAGAACTTCCCTCAACCTGCTGCCCACATGGACACAAGACTCCAGATGTGGCCTCACCAGGGCAGAGCAGAGGAGGAGGAGGAGAACCTCCCTCAACCTGCTGCCCACACTCTTCTTCATGTACCCCAGGACCCCATTGGCCTTCTGAGCCATGAGGGGACACTGCTGGTCCATGAACAACTTGTTGCCCACCAACACCCCCAGATCCTTCTCTGCAGAGCTGCAGATGGGCAGAAGGAGCCCAAAACAGCAATAAGGAATTCAGGCAAACATGAACTCACCCAGGTTGGAAGGTGGCCAAGGAGCAGGGATCAGAGCCAGCAGGGTGAGGGAGCTGCACTTACTGTAACAGAGGCAGATAGTAAATACTTGGCTAAAACACTTCAAAGAGCCCAAAGCTGAATCCCATCAGCAAAGCTCCTCACAGGATCCAGACAAGATGTCAGGGATTCTTCAGAGCCGTGGCAACAGCCACACTCCAGGTTTTCCTGGGGACTGTTCCCACAGGCACTCTCTAAGCAGTAAACCCAGCAAAATCCACAGGCTCTCTGGGGTGGAATTCATGGGATGGGTTATTTTAGGCACCTGACCACTCTTTCAGGCAAGAAAATATTCCTAATGTCCAACCTAAACCTTCAGCATCCCAGCTCCAGCAGCTGGGAATAGTCCCAGGGCAAGGTCAGAAGGGGCAATCAGCCTCCCAACCACCAAAAGGGCATCTCCTGGCTGCTCAGCTGGTGGCACAAAATCCTCCCCAGGGGTAACAAGCTCCCAGTTGCTCCCTCCCTATGACTGATGCTGCAGAGCACAGTCAGTGCCCAGGAAGGTTGGTTCAGATGCCCAGCAGAGCCACGGCCCCAGCATGGGCAGCAGCCCCTGCCCACCAGACAGAGCAATTTCCACAATCACTGCTCCCAAAAGGTGAGTGATGATGGGAGAGAGCAAAGGCAGCTCTCCACCCTCCACATTTGCCTCCTGCTGCTCAGCTCTGCTATTCAGCCTTCCTGACATTTCCCTCCTCCACAGGGATCAAAGCCCCTGCCAGGAGGTCAAGATCCTGCAGGGAAGGGAGCTCAATCAATTCCTATTAATCTCCAGGAGCCCTGTAGCAAGTAGCAAGACCATCACATCATCCCTGGGCAGGCTGGAGAGAGAGGAACTGAGGGTCCCTGGGGTCAGGGCATCCTCCCACTGAAACCTTTCTCTGCTCCTGCACCGCTGGAGTCCACGATTGCAACAAATGCAGCACACCAGGGATGTGATTACAGCAGCCAGGAGATGGAATAGTTTGGGTTGGAAAAGCCCTCTGGGAGCATCCTCACCCCAACACCCTCACATCAATACCCCAACACCCCAACTCACTCACCCCAACACCCGCACTGCAACACCCGAACTCACTCACCCCAACACCCTCACTGCAACACCCG
>WBNM01045457.1:24237-62869 GCA_013399055.1 Ramphastos sulfuratus | reverse complement strand
CACAACCTCTCTGGGCAGCCTGTGCCAGGGCTCTGGGACCCTTCCAGGCAAGAAGTTGCCCCTTGTGTTGAGCTGGAACCTCCTGTGCTGCAGCTTCCATCCATTGCTCCTTGTCCTATCCCAGGCAGCAGTGAGCAGAGCCTGTCCCCCCTCTCCTGACCCCCAGCCCTCAGATAGTTATAATCATTTATTAAATCCCCTCTCAGTCTTCCCCAGGCTAAGCAGCCCCAGGTCCCTCAGCCTCTTCTCATCAGGCAGTGCTCCAGTCCCCTCATCATCCTCAGAGTCCTCCACTAGACCCTCTCCAGCAGATCCCTGTCCCTCTTCAGCTGGGGAGCCCAAACCTGAAGGCAGTACTCATGTCCAACCTAAATCCACCCCCTCTAGTTTGCTCAGTGGCCATGGTGGTGTAGGTAGGACTTGATCTTAACAGGTCTTCTCCAACCTTAATGAAACCTCCATTCTCTTCCCCATCTCCCTGGACACCTGAGGTCCTGTGCTGCCCTCTCCCAGCATCACCTCCCTCCTACCTGGCTGTCATGTCACATCCCAAAAGTGACAGAGGCTCCTGACTATACAAACACAACCAAGACAGGGATCGTGGATCCTGCTGACAGCCGCTCCAGAGGGAGAAGCCAAGCACTGTCATCCCCACAGCTGGCAGTCAGCATTCCCAGGTGGCTGGAGAGACAGAGAAGAGGGTGCCAGCTCCCAGCTGGCATTCTCAGCAACACAAAGCCTTTTGTTTTCTCTCCCAGGAGTGTTTAACCTGTAGCTGAAGCTGTCAGCATCTGCCTTGCCTTTACTGCTAGGTAGGAGAAGACCCTGGGTGCAGAAGAGCCTCTCCCCCAGCCCACCTGCAGCTGCATGGAGCACAGCAACCCTGTCACCCTCACACTCCTACAGTGTAGGGTCTGCTGCCTTCTTAATTGCTGTTTTCTTTCCTCTTTTTTCCTTTTTTTTTTTTTTTCCCCTTTTTTCTTTTTTTTTTTAATTAGAGCTCTCCTCCTTTCCCCAGCCCACGCACAGCTCCCAGCGCTGCGAGCTCGGCTGCGACTGCCAGGCTGATGGAAAAGCAGGATTCACCTTCCCTGCAGTGGTTAGGAGGAGCCAGGAGAGGTTGTTTCCTTTTCTCTTTGACAAAATACACTGGAATTTTCCTCTCCTGGCTCATGATTTTATCTTCCCCCCCATCCCCCCCCACCAAAGTCTCTCTTCCTGGCACGTGAGAACAAGGCTGCAAGGATGGGATCAGTGCAAAATGAGGACTTAGGGCTAGCTTAAGGCCACAAAGATGATCAGGGGGATGGAACACCTCCCCTATGGGACAGGCTGAGAGTTGGGGTTCTTCAGCCTGAAGAAGGCTCCAGGGACACCTTAAAGCAGCCTTCCAGGACCTGAAGGGGCTCCAGGAGAGCTGGGGAGGGGCTTTTGACAAGGGTTTGGAGTGACAGGAGGAGAGGCAATGGCTTTGAGCTGGAAGAGGGGAGATTGAGACTGGAGATTAGGAAGAAATTCTTTCCAGTGAGGGTGGGGAGGCACTGGAACAGGTTGCCCAGGGAGGATGCCCCCTCCCTGAGGTGTTCATGGCCAGGTTGAATGAGGTCTTGAGCAAGCTGGGCTAGTGGGAGGTGTCCCTGCCCATGGTAGAGGGGTTGGAACTGGCTGATCTTGAAGGTCGCTCCCAACCCGAACCATTCTGTGAATCTAAGACTGGGGTAATTGATTCCTTCAGCTGCAATTTGGAAAGCAGACAGAGGAGTCAGCTTTGACCTGCTGCCCAGGGTGTGACCAAGAGCTCAGCTGGCACCATGCTCTGCCTGGACAGCTGGGAGGAGGGATCACAGAGTCCTGCTGCCTGGGTCCCCTTTCCAAAAGCATTCCTAGGGAGGGTATTTAAAGCAACCCAAATGACATCCCCAGTAACATCCTGTGCACCCCAGAGTCGTGTGGAATCTGTGGGATGCAGCTACCTCTGGGGCAAAGAACAGGAGCAGGGCAGCAAGCAGCACACAATAAAAAGGTGAAGAGAAGAAGTGACAGCCAGAACCTTGTCAAAAGCCTCCCCAGACAGAGTCTGGTATGAAAGGATCTTGATGGGATCAGGTTTCCCAGACAAAAAAAACAGAGCACTGTTAGGATATAACCAGAATGGCAGCAAAGATGTCAGGAGACTGTGACAGAGATCAGAGATACCTGGAGACAGTCAACCCCCACCTGGACCTGTTCCTCTGTGACCTTATCTAGGTGAACCTGCTCTAGAGGAGGGGATTGGACTCAACGACCTCCAGAGGTCCCTTCCAACCCCTACCATGCTGTGATGTGTGTTGGAAGGGACCTCGGGAGATCACAGAGCCCAAAGCACAACACTTCTAAGCAGCAGCAGCAGCACCACAAGCACTGAAAGCAGTTAAGAGTTCAGCTCCTCTAGGAGACCAGAAATGCAGGGAGCTCCAGCTGGCCTTGCTCTAACCCTGACAAACCACACTCAGGAAAGGGCTCAGAGCTGTGCCAGTTCTGCTCCACATTCCACACATCCCTGCATTTCTCTGCCACCCAGGCCTGGCAATGAGAGGAGGAGCTGGAGAGAAACTGCACAAACAGCTTCGTATGGGATTAAATCTCCTTCCTCTTCCAGCTGAGATCCAGCAGCTCCCTGGGGGATTGACACTGCTGGCAAAGCAACTCCTCATCACCCTCAGATATCTTTTTGAGGTTGGAGCAGATGATCCTTGGAGTATTTTCCAACCTGGCCTGTTGGGATTCTTTGATTTCTGCAGCAAGAGGAAAAAACAACCCAAATGGAAGGGGCTGGTGCTCCTGACCTACTTCTTTCCACTCCAGCTGAGTTTATGGTACCAGTTAAGGACTGGGATTCTCCCCCAGCATCCTGCCCTGGTGCAGGGGCATCACTGTTTGGCATCAGGTAGGCAAAACCCTTTTGCAGTAGGGTTTCAAATCTGTTTTATTTAAAGCTCTGGAGTAATCACATGGCAGGAAGGTTGTGAGCAAACATTGCAGGTCTGCTTCCCTGCCAAGGATTGCACTAATCTGGCATTTAATCTGAGAGCCACTTGTGCACCCATCCTTGGAGGGCTTTGTGCACCTGTGTGGATCCAGTTCACCCTCAGAAATGCAGCCACACAGGTAGGGACTGTGACCAGCCCCTGCTGGAGGAACCAGAGGACTTCAAAGCACAGCACTAAACTAGAATGCCTTTTGGCACACAACCATTGGATCATTAAGGTTGGAAAAGCCCTCTGGGGTCACCAAGTCCAACCAGCAACCCAGCACCACCATGGCCATTAAACCATGTCCCCATGGTTTTTGAACACCCCCAGGCATGGTGACTCCACCATCATCTGGGCAGCCTGTGCCAATCCCTGACCACTCTTGTAGCCAAGAAATTATTCCTGCTCTCCAACCTAAACCTTTCCTGGTACAAGTTGAGGCCATTTCTTCCCATTCCCAGCTCCCCCACAATAGGAACAGCCAAGCTGTGATGCCTTTAATCCAAACTCTTCCTGACCATCATCACCACAGTGGGAGCCCCAGCTAGGGTGAGATGTGCTGGTGGGCACCTGAGTGATCTTTCTGCCTTGGGTTTGCTTCCCAGATCCTCACCATGGGGGAAGGAGTTGCTCAGATCCTCACTCCAGCTGGTGACTGAGGACTTCTGCTCTTGCTACCAAGGCAGGAGATTGAAGAAGCCTTCTGAGCCAAGAGGTGGCTACTGTGGATCCCAGTGTGGTAAGAGCACTGTCTGGAGGCAGCAAACCTGGCAAGAGCTCTGTGCTGCTGCCTGGGTGCCAAGGCTTTGAGCCACCCTTGCATCAGCATGAGCAGCCTCCAGGGATGGTTCTACCTTGCCCCTGGCCTGTGTACATCAACCACCTTGAAAGTGCTTTGTCTGCTCCAGGGGATGCCCTGCTGCTGCAAACTCCAGCAGCTGCTATGCCCATGCAGCAAAACCCTTCCCAGTAACTGCCTCACTTCCTTGGAAAGAGTTGAGGGAGCAGAGAGGTGGGAGCCTGGGCTGGGATGCAGAGAGAAGCTTTGCTCCTCACCCTGCTGCTGGGCCCTTCTCACAGCTAACTGGAGACAGAACAAGGGGGAATGGCCTCAAGCTGAGGCTGGGGAGGTTTAGATTGGACATCAGGAAAAAGTTTTCCATGGAGACTGGTCAGGGACTGGAATGAGCTGCCCAGGGAGGTGGTGGAGTCACTCACCCTGGAGGTGTTTCAGGGTGGTTTGGATGTGGTGCTTAAGGTGAATCTTGTAGAGTAGGGTTCCAGGTTGGACTTGGTGATCCTGAGGGGCTTTGCCAACCTGGGTGTTGCTGTGGTATCCTCCAATGCACCTCCTTCCCTTTGGACAGCCTAGGCCAGGGATGTGCTTGCAGCTCAGACTGTCCTGCTGTGTCCATGCTGAACCTCCTCTGCTCAGGAAACTCTTCAGCAGGCATTTTGTACTGCTGAAGAGTTTCCTCTTCACCATGGCAGCTCTACCACATGAGGAAAGGCTGAGAACTGGGTTTGGTCAGCCTGGGGAAGAGAAGGCTCAGGGCAGATCTTATCACCATGGAGCAGGACATGAAGGGTGCCTTAGCAGGAGGATGGAGACTCCCTTTCTACAAGGAGTGCCATGGGAAAGAGAAGAGGTGATGGAGACAAGTTACTGCTGGGGAGATTCCCAGAAGAAAATGCTCCCCATGGGAAGAGTTGGACATTGGAATCATCTCCCAGGGGAAGCTGTGGAGCCTCCTACATTGGTCAGTTCTGAGACTCAGCTGGGCCAGCTCATTTCAACTCCCCTATCACCTAGAAAGGTTGAACCAGATGATCCTTGGGTTCCCTTCCAACTTGACACTCTGTGATGTTCCTTCAACACTGGGATGCCACAAGGATGCTGTGGGATTGTCCTGGAGCCCAGCCCAGCTGTGTCTCAGAACTGACCAACTGACAAGGGGTGATGGGGACAAGTTTCTGCTGGGGAGATTCCCATTGGACTCCAGGAAAAATGTTCCCCATGGGAAGAGCTGGACATTGGAATCATCTCCCAGGGGAAGCTGTGGAGCCTCCTACTCTGCTGGGTCAGTTCTGAGACTCAGCTGGGCCAGCTCATTTCAACTCCCCTATCACCTAGAAAGGTTGAACCAGATGATCCTTGGGTTCCCTTCCAACTTGGCACTCTGTGATGTTCCTTCAACACTGGGATGCCACAAGGATGCTGTGGGATTGTCCTGGAGCCCAGCCCAGCTGTGTCTCAGAACTGACCAACTGACAAGGGGTGATGGGGACAAGTTTCTGCTGGGGAGATTCCCATTGGACTCCAGGAAAAATGTTCCCCATGGGAAGAGCTGGACATTGGAATCATCTCCCAGGGGAAGCTGTGGAGCCTCCTACTCTGCTGGGTCAGTTCTGAGACTCAGCTGGGCCAGCTCATTTCAACTCCCCTATCACCTAGAAAGGTTGAACCAGATGATCCTTGGGTTCCCTTCCAACTTGGCACTCTGTGATGTTCCTTCAACACTGGGATGCCACAAGGATGCTGTGGCATTGCCCTGGAGCCCAGCCCAGCTTCTCCAGCCTCTCAAACCCAGCGAGATGCTGCCTTCCAGGACATTTCTGTCCATGCAGAGCATCCTCAACCACCTTCCTGCACTACCTGCAGGCCCTCCCCTCCCCAACACCCTCAGCCCAGTGCAGCTAAGCTCCTGCACCACCACTACAGCATTTCCATGTCAAACCAAAGCATGGAGATGCTGAGATGCCAAGCAGAGATTGAAAGATGAATAAAGAGATGAAACAAGCCTCGAGGGCTGCAAACTTCTGCTGGCTTCCCTAAGGAGGGCAACATTTCATGCCTGCCTGGGAAGCCAGCAAGCACAGGCTGTTTAGATAAACCTTGCTCCTTGCTCAACTGTAAATAACATCTGGTTCACCCAGCCAAGCCCCAGCTCACTGCTTTGTGTCCTGACAGCTGCAGGATCAGCCATGGGGACAGCAGACAAAGCAAGGCCATTTGGTGGGGGTTCAAATAATTGTAAATAAAGAATTTATCTCTGTTTTTTTCAGTCCTTTTAGCTCATTTCCCCCCACCCCTCTCTTCATGCCCAATCCACCTCTCCCCCCACCCCAACCCTTGCACTCTAAGAACTATCACAGCTCTCCTTGCTCCTTGGGTCGAGTTCCTCCCCCACCAGCTACCCACAGCTCTGGTGTCCTTGATGGGGTTTTGCACAAGCTTTGGAAGCTGGGGAGATAAGAGAGCCCAGCATGAGATAAACAGAGTGAGGGAGAGCCATCTCCTGCAGGAAAACACATGCCTGGGCCCTCTAGTCCTTGGGCACTGCTAGAAAGAGATGGGTGCTGGGCTGCACATGTGCTGACCCACGAGCTGCAGCCCACTGCCCTTTGGAAGACATCAGCTGGACCTGAGGAGGTCTTTTCCAACCAAACCAATTCTATGATCAGGAAAGAAGGCCACAGACAGCCCCCAAATCCCAAACACAGATTTCCATGTGGCTTCCAGTAGCAGCCCACCAGAGCCAAGGAGACTCAAAGCTCAGAAGGTGAGGAGCAAAGGCACCCCAGAGAGCTGAGCTGTTTGAAGCTGGCTTGGCTGTACTACTCCTCTCCTGCCTCACAAGCTGATAAGCTCTGTGCTACATAGGAGCCTCTTGAGATAAGAAAGGACTACAGCCCTGAGAGCCAAGCAGAGCAGAGATACACCCTGTGCTCACACACAGAATCAGAGTGGCTCGACTCAGAAGGGACCTTAAAGGTCATAGAATGGTTTGAGTGGGATGAGACCTTTGAGATCATTCAGTTCCAATCCCCCTGCCATGGGCAGGGACACCTCACACTACAGCTTCATCCAGCCTGGGCTTAAATACTTCCAGGGATGAGGCATCCACAACTTCTCTGGGCAACCCATTCCAGTGTCTCATCACCCTCACTGTGCAGAGCTCCCTCCTGATGTCCAACCTCTATCTCCCCTGCTCCAGTTTCAAACCTTTGCCCCTTGTCCTGTCCAAGCCCTTCTAAACAGCCTCCCCTCAGCCTTCCTTTAGGTTCCCTTCAGATACTGAATCACAGAATGAACCAGGCTGGAAATGACCTCTAGGATCATCCAGTCCAACCTATCACCTAACACCTTCTTATTAACTACCCCATGGCACTCAGTGCCTCATGCAGCCTCCTCTTAAACACCTCCAGGGATGGGCACTCCACCACCTCCCCAGGCAGCCCATCCCAGTGCCAATCTCTTGCTGTCAAGAACTTCTTCTTAACACCCAGCCCGAACCTGTCCTGGCACAGCTTCTGGCCCTGGGTNTCTTGAATTGAGGGGCCCAGAACTGGACACAGCACTCAAGGTGTGGCCTGAGCAGTGCTGAGCACAGGGGTGGTATAACCTCCCTGCTCCTGCTGGCTACACTGCTCCTGATCCAGGCCAGGATGCCAATGGTTCTCCTGCCCACCTGGGCACACTGCTGGCTCATATTCAGCCACTCTCTCCCAGCACCCCCAGGTCCCTCTCTGCCTGGCTGCTCTCCTGCTGAGCACAGGAAATGCAGCTCTAAGGTTTCCCTGGAGCCTTCTCCTCTCCAGGCTGAACAGCCCCAACTCTTTCAGCCTCCTTCTCCAGTGATCCCTTCCAGCCCCAAGCATCCTGTGACCCTGTTTTCAGCTCCAGTTTCAAACCCATTGCTCCTTGCCCTATCATCACAGACAAAAAGTCCCTCTCCAGCTTTCCTAGAGCCCCCTTTCAGAACTCCAGGTCTCCAGGAGTTCTGCAACAAGAGGCAGCAGATCATTCCTGCAGGAGATGCCCTTACAAACAGTGCCTTGCCCACAGCAGGGCTGGGCTGAGGTGCCCCCCTCTCCTCAGCACACCCAGTTCAGATCTGGTTTAATACTGGTGGGGTTGCTTGCACCCAGGGCAACTAAACTGTGCCTGCCACGCTGCTATCATAGCTTGATTAGTTGCACAATTAATCATTAATAAGAAGGGATTGGAGGGGATTAAGGACTTAAATAGAACACATGCTGCTAATGGTAAGTTATAAAAACATGTTGCCTTCTCCCTCAGATACCACCTCATGTTCTCCTCGAATTAAAGTGGCTCCAGCAGACTTTTTCTGTGCACCTTTCTCTGTTTTCCAGCACTCTGAAGCTGCAGTCAAGGTCCAAAAGGAGTTCACCAGCAGGATGGGCACCTCTGGGCATCACAGCCATGGGAATCCTAAGGGTAACAAAGCTGGGGAAGGGCCTGGAGAACAGGGCTGGGGAGGAGCAGCTGAGGGAGCTGGGGGGGGTTCAACCTGGAGAGAAGGAGGCTAAGGGGGGGACCTCATTGCTCTCTCTAACTTTGTGAGAGGAGGCAGAGTGAGGTGGGAGTTGGTTTCTTCTCCCTAGTATCAGGTGATAGAGTGAAATAGCTTCAAGCTGCATGAGAGGAGGTTTAGATTGGATATTAGGAACAATTTATTTGCTGCAAGAGTGGTCAGGGATTGGCAAAAGCTGTCCAGGGAGGTGGTGGAGTCACCACCTCTGGAGGTGTTGAAGAAACCTGTGGCCATGGCACCTGGGGACATGGTTTAGTGGCCATGGTGGTGCTGGGGACATGGTTTAGTGGCCATGGTGGTGCTGGGTTGCTGGTTGGACTGGATGATCTCAGAGGCCTTTTCCAACCCAAACTGTTCTATGATTTCATCCTAGGGACAGGGCAGCAACAGGAGGAATGGAAAAGCTTCTCATTGTGACCTCTCCTTCCAGAGGTATCACTAAAGCAGGGAAGGTCATGGTGAGAGGGATGAGAAGCTGGTGCTGGGGTGGTTCATTTAGTGCAGAGAGCACTTTGGAGACACAGAGGCACTCTTCACATCTTTGTCTTTTGGACAAGACACAAACCAACTCCTGCCTATGACCAAACTGTGCATCAAACCCAGCAGTTCTGCCTCCTCCCCAGACTGCCAAGCAGATAATGGTGCTGCCCTGTCCTCCCTACACACACCAATTTACATTGCTAATGATGTTTGCAAATTCCTGCCTAAACCCCAGATCTTAGAAGGTTGCCCAAGTGCTTCTGGACCATCCACAGCCTTTCTGGGACACCTGCAAGGAGCTGAAATGGCTCTGAGGTGCCTGGTCAACCACAGGGTCTCGAATTATCACTCCTGCAGCTTCTGGTCCCTCTGTCATCATCTCCCTCCAGCTACAAGCATGGCAACAGCTCCTGATGCTGATTTGTAATGGCCCTGACAGCATGTCCTCCCCCACTCAGAGAAGTTTCTGCCTTGAATCCAAAAGCAAATCAGCAGAAAAACAAACCCCTTGGCTCCTCTCACCAAGGCTGAAGCATCCCTTAGAGGTTTCTTGCCTCAACCATGCAAGCCTACAGCGAGACCTGGACCTGCAGAGGATTTCTCTGCACTGGGCAACATTTCTGACTCCTGCTCTTCCTCCAGAAAGGAAATCTGCCAGCTGATGGACCATCACCTGGCAAGGTTCTTCCCCTGCTCAGTCTGAGGGGTGACACAGGCTTTGTGCTGTCCCACAGACCCCTCATGACAAGCAGCTCTGCTCAGCACACCCATCCACCCCAAGGGGCCATGGGGATGGATCCATGGCATCCCATGCAGGAGGTCCCTGGGGATGGATCTACATCCTCCCATGCAGGTGATCCCTGGCAATGCATCCATGGCATCTTGTGCAGGTGATCCCTGGGGATGGATCTACAGCATCCCATGCAGGTGATCTCTGGGGATGGATCCATAGAATCTTGTGCAGTTGATCCCTGGGGATGGATCTACAGCATCCCATGCAGGTGATCTCTGGGGATGGATCCATAGAATCTTGTGCAGTTGATCCCTGGGGATGGATCTACAGCATCCCATGCAGGTGATCCCTGGCAATGCATCCACGGAATCTTGTGCAGGTGATCCCTGGGGATGGATCTACAGCATCCCATGCAGGTGATCTCTGGGGATGGATCCATAGAATCTTGTGCAGTTGATCCCTGGGGATCATCCCATGCAGGTGATCTCTGGGGATGGATCCATAGAATCTTGTGCAGTTGATCCCTGGGGATGGATCTACAGCATCCCATGCAGGTGATCTCTGGGGATGGATCCATAGAATCTTGTGCAGTTGATCCCTGGGGATGGATCTACAGCATCCCATGCAGGTGATCCCTAGCAATGCATCCATGGAATCTTGTGCAGTTGATCCCTGGGGATGGATCTACAGCATCCCATGCAGGTGATCCCTGGCAATGGCTCCATGGCATCTTGTGCATGTGATCCCCAGGGATGGATCTACATCCTCCCATGCAGGTGATCCCTGGGGATGGATCTACATCCGCCCATGCAGGTGATCCCTGGGAATGGCTCCATGGCATCTTGTGCATGCGATCCCCAGGGATGGATCTACATCCTCCCAGGCAGGTGATCCCTGGGGATGGATCCACAGCATCCCATGCAGGAGGTCCCAGCAGCCCACAGTGCTCTGGCATGGCACTGCTGGCAGAGCAGCTCCCTGGCTGTGCTAAACCTGCTCCTGGGACAAACAAGAGGCTTTCAGTCTCTGGGGCTGCTAAAATTCCCCTCCCCTGGCCACTGCCATGCTGAGGAAATAACCCAACCTCAATGCCTTGATTGTAGGAGCAGACCAGGAGGGCTGCAAAGGCTTGCCCCTAGATGTGGTCTTCTCCAAGCAGCACAGGGAGCATTGGCAGACCTGCAAAGAGGTTCTCCTCAGAGCCACAGCCCAGGATGTGGCTGTTCCCTGGTCTGAGCTAACACTGCCCTTCAGTCCCCTAACTGCAAACATGAAAAGCAAACAGCACACAGAACTGCCCAGCCACAGGCTGGCTTGTGAGGTCCCTCCTGAGAGCCTGATGGACAGGGCTGGAAGTCAGATTCCCACCACCATGGGCAAAATACAAAAGAGGGATAAGAATAGGCTGGGATTTGTGAGATACAGCATGTTCCAGGCTGCTTATACTTCCTGTATCCTGTGGCAGAGTGATTGCTGTGCAGTAATTAGTTAATAATTACAGGCTGACCAACCCTCAGGAGGATCTGCAGCAGAAGGAGCAATACGTGCTGGAGGCTGGAGGCAGATTTTCCTTATTGCTTCTCCCTGGCACTTAAGTCACTGCTCTAATTTGAGGCACAGAGAACAGATGCCAGGAAGGTTTTTATGCCTACAGGGACACAGGAGTGGTTCCTCATCCTTCTGTGATCACTGTTCCTTCAAGGATAGCCAAGCATTTCATTAATGCTAACCCCACCTCAGCCCAGCTCTGAATGTGGCTATTAACCCCCCCACACACACACACACCAAGATGGGCAAAACCAGAAGGGCAGAGGTGGGATGGGACTCACCCAAGATCAAACAGCAAGTCAAGGGCACAGCCAGGAAAAAAATAATCAGAAGATCTGGCCCTGGATCCTATCCCCAAATGATTCCTGCAGGGCTGTGTCCTCTGGGCTGCTGTTCATAGATCACCACTGCCCACCAGGGCTGGATCCCACCAGGTCACTGCAGAAAGGAGGGGCAGTTCCTAGCTCCCTGTGTTAGCAGGGAGACAGCAGAGGTGACACAAGCACACAGCACAGAGAGCCTGCTATGGCACTAGAGAGGATTTAGGACACTCACAGCCTTGCCTGGTGACAAAATGGTCATGTCCTGTGCTGCTGGGGGGTCTACTGACTTCAACCAGAGCAATGCTGGTTCCTATCTCTTGGTGAAGCAAGGCAGAAAGTGGGATTTAACCTGCCAAGCTGGGCAGATGCACCAGAAGGATTCATTTTGGGGGTGAAAAAGAGATGCCTTCAGCTGTCATTTTATTCCTCAACCCCCTTTTTTTTTTTTCTTTTTTTTTTTCCAAGTCCCAAATAAATAATCAAACCTCAAAGTGCTCTTGAAGATCTCTGCAGGTGCCTGGTTGCATCTCTGGGGTAGCTCTAAACCAGCAGCATTTGCTCCAGCACAGGCTCAGTGCTGGTCTAAAAGGCTTTCCACCAAATAATTCAAAATCAAGCTCCAGGTGATGGATACAGGGGAAAAAAAAAACAAAACCCAAGCCAACCACTGATGAATTTCTTGTGCATGTGCATCCTCACAAGGCTCCTGTTCACAAACCTTCCTCAGAGTTAGCAACTGAAAAAAAAAAAAAAAAAGATCTGGCTTCAAGAGTGGGCAGAGGGAGATGCCACAGCAGAGATTGGGGGGAGGGGGGGGGGTTGCAGCTACATCTAACTCATCAATCATCAGCCCTGAGTGACCAGCAGATTAACACTCACCAAATAATTAAACAGACCCAGTCAAAATAAACTCCCTAAATCAAAGCAGAGCACCAGCAGCAATCAGTGGAACGTTTGGAATGTTTCTGCTGCCCCAAAAAGGCACACTTGGATTTCTTCAGAGGTTCCAGTGTTTATGGCCAGCTCCAACAGCCTCCTCCCCCTCTTTAACTCAACAGTTTTGATTTGAAGTCTCCAAAACAACAGCAGCACCCCCACCCCCACCCCAGGAAACTGCTCAAATCCAGCCCCCTCCTGCCCCACTCCAAAGCCTTCAGTTGGGGAAATTTGGGTTGTTTTAAAGGGTGCAGCTGAGCATTTCAGAACGAGGGGGTGGGGAAAAAGGTCCATGGAGAAGTCTTCAGTAATAAAAACATCACTGCATGGCAGGTCATGAGCCAAAACTGAAAGGGTGCCCAAGAGACAACTAAAACTCACATCACCCCTGCTTTCAGGAGCTGTATGCTCTCAGGTCCTGCCCACCCCAGCAAATGGGGTCCATTATGCCACTCTCACTTCAAGATGGAAATTGAGGTGCTGGAATTTGTCCAGAAAAGGGCAAGGAAGCTACTGAAGGGTCTGGAAAACAGGGCTGGGGAGGAGCAGGTGAGAAAACTGGGGATGTTCTGGCTGGAGAAAAGGAGGCTGAGGAGAGACCTCATTGCTCTCTAGAGCTCCCTGAAAGGAGGTTAGAGTTGGGGGGAGGGGGAGGTTGTTCTCTTCTCCCTAGGAAGATAGCTGGAAATGGCCTCAAGTGACACCAGGGGAGGTTTAGGTTGGAGATTAGGACTGAAAGAGTGGTCAGGCACTGGAACAAGGTCCCCAGGGAGGTGCTGGTGTCTATTTGGTTTATAGAAACATAGAATCAACCAGGTTGGAAGAGACCTCAAAGATCATCAAGTCCAACCCATTACCACAGACCTCGAGACTAGACCATGGCACCATTCCCTGGAGGGGTTCAAGAAGCCTGTGGACACTGCACTTGAGGGCATGGTTTAGAGGCCATGGTGGTGTTGGGTTGATGGTTGGACTGGATGATCTTAGAGGGCTTTTCCAGCTGAGAGAGTTCTATGATTCTACAGATGTCCCAAAGCCTGCAGCTGTTTTCCCTCAGGTCCTGCCACCCCAGACCCCGTGGAGCGTTGTGCATTCAGTACAGGAGGGAGATCTGGAACAGGAGCCCAGCTGCTGTTCAGGTGTGAAAACAAGCCAGCAGGTTTTCAGCAGGGCTCAGCCTGCTGGGCTGGAGAGAGGTGGACATTTCTCAGTGGGAATGCAGCATGCCCTGCCTGCCTGCTTGCAAAACTCCAGCTTTAGCTGTGGTGGTTTGCAGCTCACCCCTGAAAGAGCAAAGAAACCCAGAAGGCAAAGAGAACAGAGATCTCAAGCTGTGATTGGAGACAGAGCAAGCATAAAGCTGCAGGAAAAGGAGGGGAAGTGAAGAAAGACCAAGAGAGATTGCAGTGGTGTCAGAAGCTCTGATGAAGCCCAGCCATGGCTGAAGGCTTGCTAGAGCTCTGCTCTTTTGGCTTGAAAATCATTTCACACCAGCTTCTCCTCCAGCCAGGCTGCCTAAGACAAAAGATCTCAGCAAAGACTGGGAGCCACTGAGCAAACAAGCAGTGGATGAGCAATCCTGGCTGCAGGCAAAATGCTACCTGGAAAGAAATCTTGATTAGAAATGTAAAGAGAGAGAGGAAAAGATGCTCCAGCCGATTACAGATCCACTCGGCAGGGTTAATTGTTCACCAGATCCTAATCTGGGCTTTCTCATTTGCATTCGTCAACAAGCTGCTCTCTGCCATCTCTTGTCCCTTTCCAAACAGCAGCAGCAAGTTCCTTTGGTGAAAAGCAAACTTGGCAGGTCAGACCTGCACCCATGGAGTGTGCTGAGAGCAGCTGATGGACCTTCTTTAAATAGAGACCTTTTATTGCTTTTCTGCCTGTAAGGATGTCAACCAACAACCAGAGCTGACCTCCAGGGTCACAGAGCACTCATCATGCAGGGCAGGACTCCCTCCAAGCTAAGTGGGGGATCTTCTCTGAGCTCTGTAGCTAGCCTCGGAGTCATGACTCCCTGTCACAGAATCCCAGCATGGTGGGGTTGGGAGGGACCTCTGGAGATCACCCAACCTCCCTGCTAGAGCAGGGCACCCACAGCAGCTTGCCCAGCATCACAACGGCCAGGTGGGGTTGGAAGCTCTCCAGAGGAGACTCCACAACCTCTCTGGGCAGCCTGCTCCAGGGCTCCAGCAGCTTCACATCAAAAGAAGTTTCTCCTCATGTTTAAATGGAACCTCCTGGATGTTTGTGCTCATTGCCCCTTGTCCTGCCACTGGGCACCACTGAGAACAGTCTGACCCCTGCTGCCTTCTGTCTCACCATGTGGCACAGCACAGAGTGGGCAGAGGGATCCTCAAACATCCCCCAGGCTTTCGGCAGCATCTTGACCAAAAGCCATTCTGTCTCTCCACACTCCCAGATGCCAACCAAAGCTGCCTTCAGCTCCCTTGCCTAGTCAGAGGGCCAGCAGACTGTTTAGATGCCAGCAAAAGGCAGCTGGGCACAGCAGCTGCGCTGGAGCCACCTGCAGCAGACCACAATGTGACACCATCGCTTCGCTCTTTGTCGCTCACTTGCCTGCAGAGCCCATCTGAAGGGTCCATTCAAGGGCCCACCAAGTGTTTGTTCAGTGAAAAGGACTGCACAGGACTGAGACAGGGATCTCAGTGCTTCCACACCCACCTCTGCCAGCATCCCAAAGCTCTACAGACCTCAAGGAGCAAACCTCTGAGAACAAAGCAAGGCCAAGATGGAGGAACTGAGACATGGGGATAGGCTGACAAGTCTGAGGTCACAGAGAATCCATATTAGGGCCAGAGACAGAGTCCTGATCTCTTACAAAATTTCCTCACTTTTCCAAGTAGGATAAGAGAGAAGGAATTCCCAGGCATTGCTGGGGGGGTTGTTCCAATACTTGTTTCTGATCTGCCCTCACAGGGACATGTTCCAAGACACAGTACCAGCACTTTTCCTGCATTAGGGAGCAACTCTGGGCTCTTGGAACCTAAACTGTGCAACCTGCAAAGCCTCCCATCAAGCATGGTCCCACCTGGAAAATGGGCACCAAAAGAAGTCTTCTGGTGTGACAAAGGGAGCCTAAAGGTCAAACTGTGAGCTGGATGCCTCACACATATCCACCCAGATGAAGCTTCATGGATTGGGTGCCAGGTGGTGCCCTCCTCCTCCTCCTGCCTGTATCTTCTTTGCATCAGGCTCTTGGACATGTCATGTCCCATTGACGTTTGCTCTCCAGGGAGGGCAGGATGCTCTGGACTACAAAAGCACTTTGACACCTCAGTGTTGCCACCACTGCTGTGTTCCCACTGCCTCTAACTGCTCAATGGTTTGGTGTTTGCATCAAGGGAATCGTTTTCAGGATCGTGGGACCTGGGTTTCAGAGCTGCCCTCTCAATGCTTGGTGAGGCTGAAAAATAATCCTCTGCTTGCAATTCCCACTTCTCAGCTCTGTTTGTCAGTACAAGCCACAGCTCTACATGCTGCCTCATCACTGCTGAGGAGGAAATGAATCCCATTTCCTCCTCCTCCTTCCAGGAAGAGGACCCCATCCAGAGCCACTTGCCCTTTCACAAATCTCATCTGGAGGCACTTTCTCCCTGAAGCTTGTTCAAAGAGATTCCCCTCCAGACACCTTCTTCAAGCCCCAGCAGACACACTTCACACCCTTCCTTTGGTTGATGCACAACACAAAACCCCCAGCACCACCAGCCTGACCCAGATAGGCTAATGGGGGCAAGTGCTACTACACCCACAGGAGCTTGTCAGAGCAGGGAGGTTGGAGCAGATGATCTCTGAGGTCCCTTCCAGCCTGAGTCATTCTGTGATTCTGAACAGATGTGCTGGAATCACAGAATCATTAAGGTTGGAGCAGATCTCTAAGATCATCAAATCCAACCATCAACCCAACACCACCACAGCCACTAAAACATGTCCTGAAGTGCCATGAAGTGATGCAGCTGATACTGACAGCAGTCCGAGGAGGATGCCCCCCCAGCAGCAGGATTCTGGTCTGAGCAGGGGAACCCACCACAGAGCCTGGGTGTCTGCAAGCCTCCCCTACAAACTTCTCATAGAATCACAGAATTGTTTGGGTTGGAAAAGACCTCTAAGACCATCAAGTCTTGAGACAGAAGGGACCCCTCTGGTACTTCACAGGGATGGAGAGGTTAGTAGGTTGAACAGGGCTTCCTAAAACACATTTAGGGCCAAAACCCACGCAGGGATGTCTTGTGTCAGGGAACAGACAAGTATAAATTGCTCCCTGAAAGGAGGTTGGGAGTCAGGTGGGGGTTAGTCTCTTCTCCCTAATATCAGGTGATAGAAGAAGACGAAACAGCCTCAAGTTGCATGAGGGGAGGTTATTAAGAACAATTTCTTGGCTGCAAGAGTGGTCAGGGGTTGGAACAGGCTGCCCAGGGAGGTGGTGGAGTCCCCATCCCTGGAGGGGTTCAAGAAATGTGTGGCCATGGCACTTTAGGACACGATTTAGTGGCCGTAGTAGTGCTGGCTTGCTGGTTGGACTGGATGCTCTCAGAGGTCTTCTCCAGCCTTACTGACCCTAAGTACTTACCGCAGCTCTCGGTACCCACCCGACCCCCCACGCCTCACCACGTCCCGGCTGCAGCTGTCCCCTCCCCACCACTTTCTGCCCGAACAGTTCCGAAGCAGCGGCGGTGTCCTGGCCCAGCGCTGCCCGCCCCGGGGGGGGTGCATGGGGGCAGCGGGGACCCCGCAGGGACCCCGGCACTCACCGTTCGCTCTCCCGCCTTCCTCTTTCCTGCCGCCGCCACGCCGGGGCCCGGCAAGCGCAGGGGCGGTGCTGCGGGGCCGCTCCGGGGCCGGGCCGGGGGCAGCGGAGCCGCTCCGGGGCTGCGGCCGGGGCTGGAACAAAAGCGGAGACGATACCAGAGAGGGTCTGGAGCGGTACTGGTGCCGGAGAGGTGCCGGGACAGGAGCGGTGCCGGAGCGTTACCGGAGCCGGAGTGTTACCGGAGCCGGAAGGGGCTGGAGCCGTGCCGGAGCGGTGCCGGTGCAGAAGAGGTGCCGAAGTGGTACCGGAGCCGGAAGGGCTGGAGCGGTGCCAGCGCCGGAGCGGTACCGGTGCCGGAAAACGCTGGAGTAGTGGGACCGAAGCAGAAGTGGTGCCGGTGCCGGAAGGGCTTTGGGTGGTGCCAGAGCAAAAGCGGTGCCGGCGCCGGTACCGAAGCAGAAGTGGTGCCGGAAGAGGCTAGAGCGGTGCCGGTACTAGAGCAGAAGCGGTGCCAGTACCGGAGCCGAAGCGGCACCGGATAGAGTTAGAGCGCTGCTGGAACCGGAGCAAAACCGGTGCCAGTACCGGAGTCGGAGCGGTGCCGGAGCCAGAAGCGGTCGGAGCGGAGCCGGTGCGGGACCCGGCGCGGTGCCGGTGCCTCGCTCGGGGCCGCGCTGGCTCCTCCCCACCCGCAGCCCCGGGATAAGGAGTCCGCTCGGCCCCGTTGCCCTCGCTCGGCGCGGGGCGGCAGCCGGCAGGAGCCTGCTGAGGCTGCCCGGGGGAGGGAAGGAGCCGCTCTGCGGGCTGGGGAGCCGCACACACACACCCGCCTCTTCCCGGTGCCAGCCCCAGCGCCAAGTCGGGGCGGGGAGGGGGTCCCCTCCGCCTGTCCGTCCTGCAGATCCCCCCCCGACACCGCGGGCACGGACTTGCGTCCCTTGGGCAGCCTTGGCAATCTCAGCACCCCTCACTCTGCCGGGGTTTGTGTATTTAGCAGCAGCTTCACCCCCCAACACACACGCACACACCCCCACTCTAGCTATTTATTGTTTTATATTTAGCTAAACAGCCTCAGTTTGCCGAAAATAGAGCAGCCATGGAAATAAATCAGGCTGCCTGGAGGTGCCAACGCTGTCTGCCTGGAACTAATTAATTTCTTATATCCTCAGCTATATTCATCCTCCTCTCCCCTCTACAGAGCATCCTGGCAGCTGAGTTTTTGTCAGGAGCGAGTATGATGCCTAAATCTGGGGGATGTGCAGGAGGTTTAATGCAGAGCAGGAAGGCAGAGGGATGCCAGCAGGGCACCTGGGGAGGGAAGGGTCAAAATCCACCTACATAAGAGTACAGTGAGTGGCAACTTAGACACAGCAGAGCTCTTGAGGAGGAGGAAAGGGAGGCAGAGATGCATGTAGGATCTTCTCCTTTCTGGACATCTGAGATTCCACAAGGAACACTGCCCAGAAGACACAAATTCAGGCTTTCTTAGTTCTGCTGTTGACAGAACTCCTTTTTTCCCTTTCCCTTTTGGAACGTGGGAGTTTTGGGGGACTTGTTGACTCTTTTCTTATATTAGAACCATCAAGCTTGCCGGGAGACACTTTGAGGAGCAGGGAAGTGGTTCACAGATGGCACTGCAGAAGCCTAAAAGCTGAGCTCCCGTGGAGGAAAGGAATGTTTTACTGGGTTCTGTTCTGTTTGTTCACTTTAGCCTGTCCCGTGGCAACACCCAGCCAAGATCTGACACCCTCAGCAATGCTCATCTGCTCTGTGAGTGGGTGAGAACATTCAACACCAGCTCTTGTGTCAACTCCTCTAGGGAGCACGTGAACTCTGGTGAGCACACAGAGCTGAATAAGGAGGCTCTGAACTGGAACTGTCCCTCCAGAAGCAGATGTGCAGAGTTCAGGCTTGAGGCACATTGCCCCAGCTGGGGCATGATGACTTTACAGCAGGGGCAGGACCACCCCACCTGCACCGTGGGGACCTGCATCCTTGGCTCTGCAGGGCACGAGGAGGAGCAGCAAAGGCTAAGACCCAGCGGCAGGATGTGCAGGCTGAGCCTGGGCTGGTGTGAGTGGCTGCCCTCCCTTCACCCCTGGTCAATGAGTACCAGGTCATGTGGGCTGCAGACTCAGCAGCAGCTCCGTGTGACGTTGGCCATCACGTTCCCTTTGTGCCACTGGCCACTGGCACGTCTTCTGCAGCCCAGCAGTCTGGCCGGGCTGTGGCATGGGCTGACTTCCATACCCACCCATCTCCTCTATTTGAAGGGGAGGAGATGTCTGGAATGCTTATGTGCCATTCCCAGCACAGTGCATTCCCCGCGGTGTGACAACTGCTGCTCCATACCACAGCTCTGAGACCACCTGGCACCGAGTCCATTTTAAACCTGAAAGCCGAGGAGATCCCCAGCAGAAGCTCATGGCTAATTAAGGAGAGGAAGCCCCCAAACTGGCCAGGAACAGGGGAAACCATCTCTAAGTAAGAGAGTGATGTGCAAGGGACGAGAATGTTACAAGCAGTCAGCGGCAGGAGCTCGGTGGCTGTTCTACACAAGCTGCTTATTGATGTGTAGCATTCCTCATAAACATAAATTAGAATAATGCAGGGATGGCTTTGGGGAGAGGACGTGGAGAGGGAAAGCACCCAGCTGCTGCAGCCAGCAGGGATTCCTGGATCTGTGTGTTCCAAGCCTGGATAGGAGGTGACCTGCGTTGTGGTGCGATGGATGCCCGCCAGCCTGTGAGGCAAGAAGGCAGCACATCTCCCTGGCAGACTGAGGTGGTACAAACTCAGACTCAACCCTGGGTGATGGGGCTGGGTCTGTTCCACCAATAACAGCCCGAAGCAAACTGTCCCTTAATGTGTGCTCTGTGAAGGGCAACATGGGCTGAGGTCGCTGGTGTTGAACTTGGCACCCTGCAGCGGATGCCTCTGCAGTCCTGGGCAGTGCATTTGCAAGGCGAGTGCCTGCAGGGCAGTTTTCAAACGTGCCAGCAGTGGCTGAGCAGCAGGCAAGCGAGCTGGGCTCTGGGGAGGCTCCTTCTCTGAAATTACTTTGGGTTCTGGGATTGTTGTGGGGTTTTGTTGGGTTTTCCCTTTTGTCTGGTCACGGTGAAATCCTGGAGCCTCGTGGAGTGCCAGGGGAAATCAGATGTGAAAATGGCCTCATTGGAGGCAGGAGTATTTCAGTAAAAAATGGCTCTGGCAGGAGTTTTATAAATAAATGGGTTTGGGAAACTGAAAGGCTTTGTGTAAGTCCACGGAGGTGATCACCTCAGCTCAAGCTGAAGGAAACTTTGCTCATCAAATCCAGGCAGTTCCGGGGGTGTCCCTTGCCTGGCGCAGCCCAGGGGAGTGCTGGGCTGCAGCCTGCAGCTGCTCTGCCTTTTGATATAAACTGCATCCTTTGAAGATACTCAGGCTGTGCTTCCTCACCCCAGCCTGTTTGCTGTCACCTTCCTGCAAACAGCACCTCGGGCCAGCTGTGCCTTTGGCTGGAGTGAAGAAAGAAGGGGGAGGTGTGAAGGGGAGAAGGCTGCAGCAAGCAGAGAGGGCTGACAGAGACTTTTCATGCTCTGCCTGTTTCTGTCCAAGGAGCATGGCTGGCTGGGTGCTGGAACTGAGCAGGGTTGTGGTGCACATAATCCAGGATGATGGCTCTGAGGTGCCTGTGCCATTAGCACAGTCCTAGGGCTCCCTCCAGGTAGGAGCAGTCCTCTTTCTGCTGTACCCCAGAAGATTAAGCAATGTCCTCACCCCTCATGAAAAGCCACCCCAGAAACCTACCAGCCAGGGGTGGGCTCTTTGCCAAGCCAGGGCACCAGTGGTCCCTCTCTTTTGGAGGCTGCAGGCAGCATGCAGGCTGAAGTGGTTTTCAGGAGCAGCAGGGAAAGCAGCAGCATCCTGAGCAGCATTTTAATCACTGACCCAAGGGGTTTGCTGGGGCTGCTCTCCTCTGGAATCTTCCCCATCAGCACCATAGAGATAGGAGAGAGGAACCAAGGGGTCAGCACAGCCCGAGGGTGATGGGGACACCAGTCCCAGCCCCATGGCCAACGTGAGGGCAAGCACAGGGTGTGAGGCTTTGTCCTTCTGTCCAAGGATGGAGCCATGGGAGCTCTGTGTGGGCTGACACAGAGCTAGAGGCCAGGCAGTGCCTGTCTTGTCAAACTGTGCCCTGCCCCAGCCGTGCTCCCTGCGTGGCTCCTGGCCAGACACAGTAAATCCTCCCTTTCTGCCTCACATGGTGAGGCCCCAGCAGGGACACTCCATCCAGTCCTGGACCAGCTTTGGTCGAGAGGAAAGAGAGTGCCCGGGAGCTGGCAGAGCTGCCTTAGGGGACATCAAGGCAGTTCAGACTGTTTAGCCTTGAGGGTGAAGAGCTGAGCAGGGGTGGGGGCAGCAGTCTCCAGAGGCACAGAAGTGGAAGGGAGCAGTTTGTCCCCTGGCACGGCTGTGCTAAGCATCCTTTGGTGTAAACTCATAACATTTCATGTGTTTAATACCCATCCCCAGACTGGAGGCAACCCCACCTGCCTGTCCCACTCCATGTTGCCCTATGCAACATCCTGCACAGAGGCAGGAGCTCTCCTGCACCATCTCCAGGCTGGAGTCAAAGGCATTTTGGAGTCATTTGGATGTGCTTAGCAGGGAGCTGAAAATACACAACTAAAATGACACACCAGGTCCAGGGAGAGACAGTTAAGAAAGATACAGCCTTCAAACAGAGCTCTTCCCAGTAGGCATCACTGTCTCCCTGGAGAGAGCTCCAGTCTGCAGCCTCAGTGCTCTGGCAGAAGAGTCCTGGCAATCCCAGCAAAGAGAGGAGGTCTATTAAACCTGACAGCTTGGGCTGGAGCATCAGAGAAACAGCAGCACCCTGCATGTGCTTGACTTCCCAAGGAAACACAGGTCAGCTGCAGGGGTGGTTGTTGGTGGTGGCGTGTGTGTGTGTTTCACCTGTTTTCTTCCAGCAGCTCCTCATTCCCCTGCCAGACAGAGCAGCGTTGGAGTTGTGGATCCCTCCAGATCTCCCCCAGCAGCTCCCTCCCAGGCACGTTTTCTCCCTTGCTAAACTCACATGGCCCCTGCATGTGTGCTGCTGGGAGGGCAGCAGCTGCGTGCAGGGCTGCGGGGGGAATATTTCACAGTCCCCGCATCCAGCAGCAGTTCCCTTCCCCTCTGCCCTGCCATTCAATAGGAATGCAGGCACCGAGTCATGGAAAGAAAATGTGTTCAATGCCTCCCCTGCCCCGTGGACCGTGCTCCCTTGTGCACAGGCAGGCATGTGGAAATCATTGCCCCGAGCCCAGCGCTGCGTTTCAGCAGCAATCAGAGCGCTTTAGTTTAAAGGTTGGCTGCTAAGGCAAGGAAAAAAAAAAATAAAAAGAGGGGGAGGGGGGCAGAATGCCTCCCCCAGCTTCACTGCCCAGCCTGGCACAGCAGGATCTGCTCATCCCGAGAGCTGGAGAGGCCAAACGCAGCCACTGCTGTCACCGTGCTGCAGCACAAGGCTCAGGGTGTGCCTGTTGCCTGTGCTGGGTGCTGCTGAGGGGTGCAGTGGCTGTAGGTTGCACCCCAGCCAATTCCATCTCAGGTGGGCATCTGCAAATCCTGGGGAATTTTTAGTGGTGGGCAGTGATAGGACAAGGGACAGCAGGGATGAAGGCAGGAGCTTTCCTGCACCTTCTCCAACTGGAGTTAAAGCTGCTGGGACTAGTTTGGATACCTTTAGCAGGGAGCTGAGGGTGAAGATGTCAAAGCACACAAAGAAATTGAGGAATCACAGCAACATCCAGGTTGGCAAAGCCCCTCAGGATCACCAAGCCCAGCCTATAACCCTACTCTACAAGATTCACCTTAAACCATGGGTCCAGAGGAGGCTACGATGATGCTCAGAGGGTTGTAGCAGCTCTGCTATAAGGACAGGCTATCAGATTTGGGGCTCTGCAGCCTGGAGAAGAGAAGGCTTTGAGGAGACCTTAGAGTAGCCTTCCAGGATCTGAAGGGGGCTACAGGAAGGCTGGGGAGGGACTATTGACAAGGTCTTGCAATGACAGGACAAGGGGCAATGGGTTTGAAGTGTCAGAGGGGAGATTGAAAGTGGATGTTAGGAGGAAGTTGTTTGCAGTGAGGGTGGTGAGACACTGGCACAGGTTGCCCAGGGAGGTTGTGGCTGCTCCCTCCCTGGAGGTGTTCAAGGCCAGGTTGGAGGAGGCCTTGAGTGAGCTGTGCTAGTGGGAGGTGTCCCTGCCTATGGCAGGGGATTGGAACTGGATGATCCTTGAGGTCCCTTCCAACCTTCCCATTCTATGATTCTATGATATCCCCAAGCACCACATCCAAACAACCCTCAAATACATCCAGGCCCAGTAAGAGCCAGTTAAAACAATGAGTAAAACTGGAACCCAGGAGGTTTCAACTCGAACTGGAGAAACTTCTTCACCTGGAGGGTTCCAGAGCTGCCCAGTGAGGTTGTGGAGTTTTCTTCTCTGCAGAGCTTCCAACCCACCCCTGGCCATTGTGATCCTGGGCAAGCTGCTGTGTGTGCCCTGCTTTAGCTTGGACTGGATGATCTCCAGAGGTCCCTTCCAGCCCTCACCACTCTATGGTTCTATGAAACTAAACTCAGTGTAAATCACTGTGTAAGTCAACTCACTGCACACAGTCCCCACCCACAAACTACAGCTGGCCAAGGCACAGCAACCACCAGGCCAATTGCAAACTGGTGAATCCAGCAGCATCTCCTCTTAGTTTTGCCCGTGGAGCATCACCATAACAACAGATCCACCAATCCACACCAGAGATTCGTGCACTTAGCAACCAGGAGCTGCCAAATCACAACAAAAGTAAAAACTCTGCACAAAGTCTTTCCCACAAGTGTCCAAACCCCCTGCAGCACGAGGGACAAAGCCATAAAAATCCACAGAGTGTGATGGATACCACCAAAAGTTCTTCCTCAGCTTTAGCCCTGGAGTAAACCCATTCATCACCCTGCCAGTGGTGTCACTGGGAGGTGAGTTGGACCTTTGGGTTTGGCCCTTCACTGTGGGCTGCATGAGGGCAGACCCAGAACCAGTATCACAGTGTCACAGTATCACAGTATCAGCAAGGTTGGAAGAGACCTCAAAGATCATCAAGTCCAACCCATTACCACAGACCTCAAGACTAGACCATGGCACCAAGTGCCACATCCAAATCCACCTTGAACACCTCCAGGGACGGTGACTCCACCACCTCCCTGGGCAGCCCATTCCAGTGGGGAATGACTCTCTCAGTGAAGAACTTTCTCCTCACCTCCAGCCTAAACTTCCCCTGGCACAGCTTGAGACTGTGACCTCTTGTTCTGGTGCTGGTTGCCTGAGAGAAGAAAGCAACCTCCTGCTGGCCACAACCACCCTTCAGGGAGCTGCAGACAGCAATAAGGTCTGCCCTGAGCCTNTTGCTGGTGACTGACTCGATGCCCTCGTCCAGATCATCACTGAAGATGTTAAAGAGGATGGGACCCAGCACTGATCCCTGGGGGACAGCGCTAGTGAGCGGCCTCCAGCTGGCTGTGGCACCATTCACCACCACTCTCTGGGCTCAGCTCTCCAGCCAGTTCCTAACCCAGCACAGAGTGTTGCCATCCAAGCCACAAGCTACAAGCTACCAGGGCTGTAGAAGCAAGCAAGGTTGCTGCCTCCTAACAACACTGAGCTTCACCCAGCCGTGGGATCTGGAGAAACCAAGCAAGACTGCTCTGCTTGGAGGTTTCCAGAGGGGTTTAGCAGTTGCTGCACAGAGGTGAAGTCATCCCAGCCCTGCAGAGAGGAGCCCAGATGCCAGCGCTGCAGTTCAAAAGCAGCCGAACGCCATCCCCCGGGGGAGTTTGCTCCTGTGGGTGGACCTTGTCCCTCATCACCCTGTGTAGAGCAAGTGTGGGGAGGAGATAAGTTCTGTTTTCCAGAAAACAATCCACCTCTCTCCCACTGACTCACTGACAACCTTCCCCTTTCCAAGGCAGTTCACAGGGTGAGTCCTCTCAGCTGGAAAGGGGACGATGAGTGCTCCACCAACTTAAGTCTCTCCTTCCTCCTGGGAGGATGGAGCAGCAAGGTTAAAGTACTGCAGGGGAATGTGCGTGGGCAAAACAAACAGAGCAGACACTTCTCTTCACCAGTGTACACCAGAAACACCAGCAAAGTGTCTGGTGCCTTCCTGCTGACAGAAAGTGGGAGTCCCTGCTTGGCCCCAGCCCAGCTCTACGAGAAGTACCCAGTGAGTAAGAGAGCACCAGATGGAGTTTCCAGCCCAAACTGGTAAGGCTCTCTAGCAGCAGGATGTAATCCTGTGGCCTAGGCAGTGCAAAAGGTCTGGCTGGAGGATAACAAGGACATTGCTATCCACAGGGATGGGTGGAAGGGAAGGGAGGAGCCATGACAGGAGACTGGCACTATTCAGCAAACAGCTTGGGTGGCATCAGAAAGGGACTCCCTCACTACTGACTATGACAGCCTCGGGATCTTAAGCCAGAATTTGCTGCTTGCCTCACAGTCTGTTAGCTATTTTCAGCCCAAATGAGGAATCCAACTCAGCTTTGGCTTCCCAAAACATTGATGCAGGCAGAAACTTCTGTGGGCATTGGAGAGATGATAAATGAGAGAACATTTCTGAAACAGAGAGAGCCAAGAAAGGGCTTGAACTGCAGAGCTGGACACAAGCATGGCGGAGCAGAGGGCAAAGCACCCCTGAAAGGGCAGGGCTGGTGGGGATATTCCCAAGAAAGCTCCTTGGCTTAGCTGGGAGTGGAGTGGGTGCAGTCCCACCTTCACACATGTACCATGCTTGTGCCAGCCGAGCTCATGGTGTCTGGGAGCTGCTCCAGCCCACACTGGTCTCTCAAAGCTGCTGGAGCTGATGTTCACCCCACACAACCTGCTAACTGGTCTGACATCCCCCACCTCTGCTGATGTAATTAGGAAACTGGAGCAGATGGCAGCAGAGTTAGCTGAGAAACAGGAAAATCTCATACGCAGCTGCCACATGCTGCTGGGGGGCAAGTTCTACCCTCACAGGCAAGTCAGGAGGATGCCAGCTCCTGTGATCAAAGGGAGAGCTGCTGGAGCAGGGTGTTGCAGCAACATTGTCCCCAAAAGCAGCTGAGGGATCTGGGGAGAAGAAGGGGCTGAGGGGGGACCTCATTGCTCTCTACAGTTCCCTGGAAGGAGGTTGGAGTCAGGGTGAGGTTGGTCTCTTCTGCCTAATATCAGGTGATAGAAGGAGGTGAAATGGCCTCACCTTGCACCAGGGGAGGGTTAGGTTGGGCTTTAGGAACAATTTCTTTCCTGCAAGAGTGGTCAGGCACTAGAACAGGCTGTCCATGGAGGTGGTGGAGTCCCCATCCTTGGAGGTGTTCAAGAAACGCTTGGGCATGGTGCCTGGGGACAGGGTTTAGTGGCCATGGTGGTGTTGGCTCAGTGGTTGGACTCAATGCTCTTAGAGGCCTTTTCCAACCCAAACAACTCTATGATACTAAAAGACTCCCAGATTGGGAGCTGGAGGCTGCTGGGAGGGCAGCCACAAACACAGTGAGCATGAACCACAGCATGGTCAGAGACAAGGCACTGCTGGAGCCTCAAGGCTCTGTGAGCACCTCAGTGTTGGCTTTGGTCTTCATCCCAACAGGCTTTATGGAAGCCTGCACTTGGATCCAGCACTGCTCCACAACAAACATTTGCACCCTGCTCTGTGCTGCTTCTCCCCTGGGTGAAAATAAAACTGGCTGGGGCAGGCAGGGCAAATGAGGACCTTGCCCTCCCCTTCCCAGCTAGCAAACACACAGGCATCAGCAGCAAAGGTTGTGATGGGCAGAGAGAGATTCCTGGAAGTGAAACATGGTGGTAAAAAACTTGTGCAGGTCATCCTACATCCCAGGGAAAACCCTGGGCATGCCCAGGATGTGCAGGCACAGCACAGGTCCTGCTCCAGGCTTCCCCTTACTTTCAGGGTACTTTCAGGGCACTTACTTTCAGGGTACAGCCCAGAACTTGCCTTAACTGGTGCAAGGAGAAAATCAGCAGTGGGCTGGTGGCAGGCAGCTCCCTTCAAGGCAGACTCTGAGGACAACCTGCAGCAGAAGCCTCTTCCCAGCTGAGTGCAGCTCTTACTGCATTAGCACTGTGGTTCCCCAGCCACTGAGTGCTCTAATGGCATCTGGAGTCTCCTCTCCTGTTCACATGCTGCACACCCAGCCTGAAATCATCTTCCCTGACAGGCTGCAGAGCAACTTTCCCACTGACTTGTGCTGCCTAGAAGAGGCTCAGGATTGATTCTGATGGACACTGAGTGCCCTGGGGGTGGGGTGGCAGCAGCCCAGCATGCTCCGTGGCTCTCAGCCTGATCCTGTCCTGCTTGGTCTGCTTTGCTGAGTGCTGAGCTTCCACTGCACCCCTCAGGAGCCACCTCAGCATCCCATCCACAGCATCCCCAAAGGGCTCCCAGGGCTGTTGATGCTCTACTAAGTTCTTTATTATGGTGGTGGTGAGAAACTGCAACAGGTTGCCCAGAGAGGTTATGGATGCCTCAGCCCTGGAAGTGTTTAAGACCAGGTTGGATGAGACCTTGAGCATCCTGGGCTAGTGGGAGGTGTCCCTGTCCCTGGCAGGGGTGTTGGAGCTGGATGAGCTTTAAGGTCTCTTCCAACCCAGACCATTCCATGAATCCAGGATTTCACAGTCAGGAGGTGCTTGGCTTCCAGATGTTTTGTTCCAGATGTTTGCTGCCTTGAGTAACTTGGGCTGGTAGGAGGTGTCCCTATCCCTGGCAGGGGTGTTGGAGCTGGATGAGCTTTAAGGTCTCTTCCAACCCAGACCATTCTATGAACCCAGGATTTCACAGTCAGGAGGTGCTTGGCTTCCAGATGTTTTGAGAGGGGGTTACAAGCAGCACCAGCTTCTAGGCAGGACCCACTTTTTTTTTTTGTTTGGCTGGCTCTGCCCCATCCCCAGCTCTAGAGCAGAGGAGTTGTTTGATCCAGCATCCCTGTATGTGACAGGAGAAATGTGCAGAGTCCAGCTTGGTATGCAAAAAAGGCCTTGACATTTAGCCTTTCCTTGGCTTTGTTTAATGAGTAAACAGCTAAAAATAAGTTGGTGATACCCCAGGGGCTTTTGGGTGGCCCTAAAGCAGGAGAGTGAAGGTTGTGTGCTGGCTAACAGGCCTGGGATTTTCCTCCTGCTCTCAGTTCTTCATCAAAGTAGTTTTATGGACTTGAATTGCTCCTGCCTTGAGTCAGCACGAGGAGAACCAGGCTCAGCACCTGCAAAGGCAGAGCTCTTCTGTGCTGCTAATTGATTTAATCTGTGAGACAAGAGAGCAGATTTATCCAGAGCACTCCTGCCCTAAACCTCTGCTGTGCTTCTCTCTTTTTTGTTCCGTTTCAGAAGTGCCTTACTTAGCCCCAAGCAGTGGCATCAGTGCCTGGCCTGCAGGAGTGCCTGTGCTAGCTCATGTGGGGCAGTGCTGGGTGCCAGGGAGAGAATCACAGAATGGTTTCAGTTGGAGAAGACCTTTTACATCATCAAGTCCAACTGTTGTGTCTCCAAGGCATGGCACAGGGGAGGGGAGAGCAAAGCCCAGCCCCATGGTTGCTCTGATTTCTGAAAGCTCCTGAGGGCTGCACCCTTATGGGGTCACACATGTGTCATGCCATGACTGTGTGAGCCTCTAGAGTTCTTTTTCTGAGCTTCAGGATGTGGGGAGGCTTCAAATCAAGTTGTTTGGTGCAAAGAGGTGGATGCTCAATGGAATGACCTCGTGCTTTACCCCACAGCTAGAAATGACTGCAAAACCTTCCCTGCTGCTTGTATCATAGAACCTCCTGGCTGGGAAAGCACCAGCTGGCATCTCCCATGAGCTGGGATAACCTCCTGGCAGGCTGCTGCCCAGCATTGAGCAGCATGCCCATGGTCCCTGCCCAGCCAGGAGGGCTGAGCAGGACAGAGCTGGCTGCTTCCTGAGCTAGGTAGGGCACAGCTGATCAGCTGTGACTCAGCCACCCATGCCAAGCATAATGAACAAGGGCTGAGCACTGTGCCAAGTGGCAAACCCTGCTCCTGGCTGTCTTACCTGGCTGCTGGCAAGCCCACAGACAAGCACTGGTCCTCCCAAGCAAGCAGAGGCAGGTCCTGCCAGGCTGGCAGCCCTGTGGCTACTGGTTGGACCTGCTGGCTCCTGAGCCATGGTGCCTGGGGAGGCAGATGGGATGTCTATGGATCTGGAGATCTGTCTTGGCCTTCCTGTGACAGGGGAATGGGCTGCACAGAGCTGCCATCAATCACAGAATGCCTTGAGTTGGAAGGGACCTCAAAGATCATCCAGTTCTGATCCCCCTGCCCTGGGCATGGACACCTTCCACCAGCCACATCCAGCCTGGTATCATCTTCCAGGCGTGAGGCACCCACAACCTCCCTGGGCAACCTGTTCCAGTGTCTCACCACCCTCACAGCAAAGAACTTCTTCCTAATGTCCAACCTAAGTCTCCCCTGCTCTAGTTCCTAACCATTGCCCTTTGTCCTGTCACCACAGACCCTTATAAAAAGTCCCTCTCCAGCATTCTTGGAGGCTCCCTTCAGAACTCAGGTGCCCAGGAGGTCTGTTTAGAGGAGAAAGAGGAACCTGGCCAGCTCTCCAGGGAGGAAGTTCTTTACAGTGAGGGTGGTGAGACACTGGCACAGGTTGCCCAGGGAGGTTGTGGCTGCTCCCTCCCTGGAGGTGTTCAAGGCCAGGTTGGATGAGGCCTTGAGTGACCTGTGCTAGTGGGAGGTGTCCCTGCCTATGGCAGGGGGTTGGAACTGGATGATCCTTGAGGTCTCCTTCCAGCCTTCCCATTCTATGGTTCTATGATGCCTGGGCTCAGCATCTGGGGTCCAGAAGTTACAGACAAAGGACTACTGAGCATGGAGCAAGCATGGTGGGTCCAGAGCATGGTGCATGGCCCTGTGCAATGTCTTCTCCTGCATTTCTGCCTCTGAGGTGCAGCACACAGAACATCTGTCCCTGGGTAGTGTGCAGCTGGCATCATGGGTAGCTGCAGGAGCCTTTTCCTGGGCAAGGAGCTCTTACCCTTGTGAGCTGTGCCCCTCTTTGATCCCTTCCCAGCTCTTTTCTCCATGCCACAGCCCCCCCTCAGCTGCTTGGCTGTCCTGTCATCCCTACTCAAGTCAGAGGTAGGTTGTTCCCATTCTCCCAGGGCACCGCAGGAGTTTTTGGAGAATGCTTCCACCTCGTGGTCCTCTGGAGAAGTGACTGCCTGGGAAATGCCAGGCTGGGAAATGCCAGGCTGGGGAAATGCCAGGCTGCACCCATGGAACCCAGCTGAGACACAGAAACGAGGTCATGCCACCCTCCCCCTTGCTCTGTTGCCTTGCCCCCAGGCCGAACTCTGGGGTTCCCAGCACCTCATCCCTGACACTGCTGGCAGCACAGATCACCTTGTCAGTGATGCAGGCTTCCCAGGGACCAGCACTGATGTATCCCAGAGGATAAGCATGGACTTCTCCAGGGCTGGAGGTGCTGAAGTAGTCCATGGGCTGCTAAACCCTTGCCCTCCCAGCCTGGCTGTGCACAGCAGCACTTGCAAAAGCTCAGCCTGGAGCACCAGAGCTGCCAAACCCATTCCGTTGGGGGAACAGCATCTCCACTCCTGCTTGCCCTCCAAAATCTGCCTCTGCAGGTGGGTGGGTGGCAGAGGAGTGAAAAAGCCTCGAGTGTGTGGTGGAAAGCCTTGGGCACCTTGTGGCATTCACAATCTTCCCTGGCCCATGGGAAATGCTGCAAGAATTAGGGGAAGCACCACCCTGTGTGGGTCCCCATCCTGCTTCTGTGAGCAGCACAGCTCAGAATGTTAGGCAAAGTGCTTCTGCTCCACGTGGAAGCTACCTGGGCCTTAATAATTTGGGGAAAATTCATCAGCTTGCACACAGATCTCCTGCTGGGACATGGAGGTTTCAGCCAGGTTGCTGCTTAGGATCTGGGTGAGACATTGACTGTGTTCAGAATGACAGAAGAGACCTTTCAGACCATTGATTCCAACCATTCACCCAGCAGTGACAGGTGCTGAGCCACGTCCCTCAGCACCACATCTGCTTGTCTTTTAGACCCCCAAAGGGACAGAGATTCCACCACTCCCCTGGGCAGCCTGTTCCAATGCCTCATAACCCCTTCTGGGAAGGAGTTGTTCCTAATATCCTACCTGAACTTCCCCTGGCATGACCTGAGGCCATTTCCTCTTGTCCTGTCCCTTGTTCCTTGGGAGAAGAGCCCAATTCCTGGCAGTGCTGGTGGGTATCAAGTTGTCCATGGGGCAGCAATGTGCTCTTGTGGCCAAGNTCTCAGCCTCTTCCTCTCCACACTAAACACCCTCATTTCCCCCAGCTGCTCCTCCTCAGCCCTGTTCCCCAGCCCCTTCCCCAGCTTCATTGCCCTTCTCTGGGCTCCCTTCTTGGAGTGAGGATCCCAAAACTGAACCTAGTCCTAATCATCCCCTCTCTGCCTGGAGAGAGGTGAATGCTGGGTGTGAGCAAGACTCAGCTTTGTTCTCCAGCAGCATCAGCATGAAGTGATTACATTTTTTTAGGAGGTTTTGCTTTTGTTACAAGACAAAGCCCATGAAGATGGCAAATCCATTTGCCATGCTCCTTATGTACAAACCATGAGGTGATTGTTCCTTCTAATGCCAGCAAAAGGACCAGAGGGCTGCACAAACTGGAGCCCAAGAGGTTCCATCTGAGCAGGAGGAGAAAATTCTTTGGTGTGAGGGTGCTGGAGGCCTGGAGCAGGCTGCCCAGAGAGGTTGTGGAGTCTCCTTCTCTGCAGAGATTCCAAGCCCCCCATGCCATTGTGATCTTGGGTGATTTACTCTAACTGATCCTGATCTATCAGGACTAGATCATAGAATCAGAGAATGGTAAGGTTGGAAGGGACCTCAAAGATCATCTAGTTCCAACCCCCTGCCATAGGCAGGGACACCTCCCACTTGTACAGGTCACTCAAGGCCTTGTCCAACCAAATATATCCAAAGATCCCTTCCAACCCCTGCCATCCTGTGATTCCTGCTGGGATAGGACAAAGCCACCTCTGAACATCTTTCTAAGAGACAACCAGGATGCTCCTTGCCTGCTTGTGCTCAAAATCCCCACCCCTGGCCCAGGCTCAGTTTGAAGAGGCTGCAGAGTGAAAACTCTTCCCTTGAGGGATCAGTGACTAAGGCTCTAAGTGAGCAAACCTTCTGCTGATCTGCAGGCACAGGACATGTTGTTGGTGTCTGCTACCCAAGAGACACAGGATGGCTCCTTGCCATCACACAAGGGTTTGCCCAAGGCATGGACTAACTCCTGGCAGCATTAAGGACCTCCAATTCTGCAAGAAAAAGTGGCTGGGGGGGGGGGGGTTGCAGAAGAAGCTGCAACCACTCAGCCTCTCCTTGTAGGAGAGGCTTTACTCCGTGGAGCTCAGCCTTAACCAGGGCTCTTTCCTCTGCTTTATTAATTCTCTGCTTGGTTCAAGAAATGTGTGGATGTGGCACTCAGGGACATGGTTTAATGGTCATGGTTGTGGCACTCAGGGACCTGGTTTAATGGTCATGGTGGCCTTAGGTTGCTGGTTGGGTTCGATGACCTTTGAGGGCTTTTCCAACCCTCTATGATTAATTCTTTAGCCTGTGGAATGTTTCTCAGCACTCTCTGTAGGATTTGAGTTCTGTCAGTGGTGTTGGGTTGGACTGGATGACCTCAGGAGTGTTTTACCAACCTTCATGACTCTACAATTCCCAGTAGGACCCAAGTGAAACTCAGCAAGTCCACTGGGATTTGCAGAGAGCCTGGGAGAGCAGCCCTGTGGAAAAACTGCATTCTCACCTTGCCTCTCTCCCCCTCCTTTGAACCTTCAGCTCTTTCACTTGGCAAGGTCAGTCCTGCACGGGGCTGACACGTAACAGGTAGGCAGGGTTGGAGGAAAGATTAGAGACAGGTTCCTCCTCACTTCTCATCTGCCTTAACCTGGGGAGAGGCAGCTTTAAAGGCAGCCAAGCAGGCAGGACGCCGATGCCCGCCCTGGCCGGGACTCAGACCAAGAGCTGCCGGTGAATGGGAAGGAAACAGGGAGCGGCGGAGCCTGGAAGTGCTTTGTTCAGCCCATCCGGCCAGGTGGCACCTAAGGACCTGCTGGGGGTTAATCAAAGGGCTGCTAAAGCACCGTGAGGAACCTGCCAGTCGCCCTCCGAGCCCCCGTCCCGAGGAAATTAAAAATCATGGACCATATGCCAGGGCACGGGGAGCGCTTGGGGAATGTCTGGAGCAGCCTTTTGCAGCTGCCCCTGCAGCCCTGCGAGGTGCCACGGCTGCGGGGTGGGGGAGTGGGGAGCCTGAGGGGGGTGTCCATCACCCAGCAATAATTCACCTCCTTCCCAGCACCCAGCGGGGAAGGACAAGGACAGTGACGGGGAAATGAGGGGAAGCAAGGGGAAGGATGAGCCACGTTCAGCCCAACCCAGTGGCAGAGCAGCCGGGGAGGCAGAGCCAATAGCTGCTTTTCATGCTCAGTGAGTCCATCCACCTCCACCCCCCTCCTTCCCTCTTCTTTGAGTCCTTAAGTTGCAGCTTTTAACTACCTCGGTGTTCAAAGAAAATCTGATGCTCAGCGTGAACAGAAGGAAGAGCCTGCTGGCAGGTAGGCAGCATGGACACTGCTCCTGGCAGGGCTGGCCGCTGAGGGAGGTAGGTGCCTTGCAGGGCAGGGATCTGAAAGCAATCACATTTGGGATGCAAACTCAGAGCAGACTTTAATTTTCCAGCAGGGGGAATACGGAAATCTGGCTCCCTCGAAATGATTCATCCCCCCCCCACCACCCGCCTGCCTCCTTCCCAACTCCACCACCACCTCCCTCCCCTCTGTGTCCTTTCTCCATCCCTCCCTCCATCCCTTCATCCATTCCTTCCTCCCTCCGTCCGTCCCTCCCTCCCTCCATCCATCCCTCCCTCCATCCATCCAGCCATCCCTCCCTCCCTCTCTCCCTCCATCCCAGCACAAACCAGTTTGCTGCAGTCTCTCCATCTGGGTGCCTTAATGCTGGGTGGCTTCGGTGTTCTGTGTGTGCCGGCGAGATGTGGGGAGAGCAGCCGGAGAGAGGGGGTGGTACCCGTGGGGGTGATGGGCTCTGGACCCGGGGCTGGTGGGGATCCTAGCTGGTAAGAACTGTCCTTGTGGAGCCAGGCACTTCCCTGCTCAGCATGTGGGAGCTTGGGGTGCAACCAGGGGGTCACTCCAATGAGTGGCTTTCCCCCAGCAAGCGTCAGGCACCCAGGAGGGAAGGAAAGGAGGGCAGGCAGTGAATCAGGGACATTGAGAGAGTTTGGATCCTCCCTCCCTGGGGCTTTACATTTGAAGAGGACCCTGAGCCAGCGCTGTGTTTATGTCACCTGAGACTCCTGCCCTGAGCAGGCACTGGTTTGGGGAGGGGGGAGGAAGAGAAGCCTGGCTGAAGGTTGCCTTTTGGATGTTCTGTCGCTGGTTGTACGAGCCAGGGCTGTTTGCAGTGTCGGGAGAGAGCCTTTCCTTTTGGCTGGGAGGCTCTGACCTCCTGCTTGGCTTTTGTGGCTGGAAAGTCCCCAGAAATGTCTGGGGGACACCTCTGAGGAGAGGCAGAAGGAGGTGGAGATGACACCAACGTGGCAAAATTCCCTTGTCTGGCAATACTAAGACCGTGACTGCTCTGCCATCGCCGTGTGGGTGGTGTTGGGGGTTTGCTGCCTCTGGGATTTCTGTGAAGCTCTGGCTCACGTTTAGAAACACAGACTCATCTTCTCAAGGAAAATTAAAAATGGGGGAAGGGGAGAGCTGTGGGGATCCCTCAACCAAGGCTAGCAGGATCTGCCTGCCTCCTGGGTAGCTTGGAAGAACTTTTCATGGTCTTGAGAAGAAGAGAGCAGCCAGCGCCTGCGCTCGCTGGGCTCAGCTTTCCGTCTGCCCCATCCTGGCGATGGGCACAGGGCAGGGCAGTGAGACCAGCGCTGCTCTCACTCAGTGCCTCTGTTCTCCTTTGCCACCCTGCTGGGTGTTGGAAGTGGTTCTTGTGGCCGTGCTGGTGTAAATGTTGTCCAACAAACCGTTTTCTGGAGACGATGCCATCAGGTGGCGCTTGGGAATAGGCAGCGTCGCTGCGGGAGTCCGGGCGGCAAACACTTGTTGCTGCCAGCTGCACAGAGAGGCGTGGGGCAATGTGGCACCCGGAGCCACTGGCCACCCAAGCCCCTACCTCCAACCCCGCCAACGGAGATTGGGAGCAAAGACTTTCTGCAGGCACTGGGAGGGGTGTGCAGGGCAGCGGTGGCTGTGGGGATGGGAGGGTGAGAAGCATCAAAAGCTTTTTCTCTCGGTTCTGGCACTGGGAAGTGTGATTTTAATTCCAGGCTGCTTCTTCAGATGTAGCCTTGTCAGGCATGTGACTGCAAGCCTGTCACCTCCCTGCCAGGCTCTGCCTGTGCCAGTGGCTCCACGTTCACAGTGTGACAAAGGTCTCTGAAGGAGGCTGCCCAAGGCAGGAGTTTCTGTGCAGTCCAGAGAGCTTTGATGTGTGTGGAAGCAGAGAAAGGGCAGGACAGACCAGGATGTGACTCTTCTGTGCTGATAAATCTGCTGCTCCAACACCCAAAACCTGCAGCTGGGCTAGCCTGAACCATCTCAAAAGCCAGAGCAGAGCTGGGCTGAGGCAACAACCCATCCCAGGGCACATGGTGAGGTTCACCAGGAGGGGCTGGGCAGTGAAACACTGGAACAGGCTGCCCAGAGATGTGGTGGAGGCTACATCCCTGGAGGCATTCAAGGTCAAACTTGATGGGGCCCTGGGTAACCTGATCTAGTTGGAGGTGTACCCCTGCTCATTGCAGGGGGGGTTGAACAAGATGACCTGTGAGGGTCCTTTCCAACATGATGTGTTCTGTGATTCTGTCATCTGCACATGACAAGGTCCCATGCAAAGCTCCTTGGGCTAGGGTGAGCTGCAGGAGCACTCCACAATGCTGCCTGGACTCTTCTGCTCCATCTCTGTTCTTCACAGTGAGGGTGGTGAGACACTGGCACAGGTTGCCCAGGGAGGCTGTGGCTGCTCCCTCCCTGGAGGTGTTCAAGGCCAGGTTGGATGAGGCCTTGAGTGACCTGTGCTAGTGGGAGGTGTCCCTGCCTGTGGCAGGGGGGTGGAACTGGATATCTTTGAGGTCCCTTCCCACCTTCCCATTCTATGATTCTATGATCCCAATTGCCACATCCCCACATCATGGGAGAGAATGGATCCCATGCTTGGAGACAGGGGCAGCTGAGCTGTTGGCCACCTCCCAGTCTGCCTACCCCTGTACCCTGTCACTTCCCACTGCCAGGGTCAAAGAGGGTTTCCCACCCCCACCCAGGGCAGACACAGCCCAGACTGCAGCACAGTGCTCCCAGCCACAAGGACAACTCTGCCCTTGGCTTCCAAGATAAGGTATGCTGGAGAGGACAAAGAGGACCTTTGTAACTGGGCATGTTCAGGGACCTTGTTGGGTACCTCAGCTGTTTGCAGCAGCATTTTTGCAGCCTGGCTGAAGTGCAGAGTGCTGGACTTGATGATCTCAAAGATCTCTTCCAACCCAGCTAAGGATTCTATAGATAACAGGCAGGAGATGAGGAGGGGAAAAGCTGCTCAGACACAAGTAAGAGCCTCCACAGCAGATGTTTGCATCCAGGCTCACTAAACCACATCCAGTGCAACTTCCACTTGGAGCCAGAAAAAATCAGAGGCACAGTCCCAGCTGAGAGGCTGGACAAGACAGTGGGGACCTGGCTGCAGCAGGCTTGTCTGCCATGCCCAAGCCATGCACCCTTTTTGTTGCCTTGGTGTGGGGCAAGGCTGCCTGGTGCAGGCAGGACCAGCTTCTAGAACTGTTTCACTTAAAAGACTTGAAAGCTCTGGCTGAAAAATAGCTAAACTGGATGGATGTCCACAAGGAGGAGGAGGAGGAGGAGGCGGAGGAGAGGGAGTGTGGCCAAAGGGGTTGTGCTGCCCACAGGGACAGGCTGCCCCAGCTGTGAGCTCTGGGGATGTGAGACCTGCACCTAGAATCAGGGAATTGTTTGGGTGGGAAAAGGCCTCTGAGAGCATCCAGTCCAACCAGCAACCCAACCCCACCACAGCCACTAAACCGTGGCCCCAAGTGCCACGGCCATGGCATGGCATGGGGACTCCACCACCTCCCTAGGCAGCCTGTGCCAATCCCTGACCACTCTTGCAGCAAAGAATTTTTTTTCCTATCTCCAACCTAACCCTCCCCTGGCACAATTTCAGGCCATTTCCCCTCCTTCTATCACCTGATACTAGGAAGAATGCACCAACCCCCACCTCACTCCAACCTCCTTTCAGGCCAGAAGGCCTCCCCTCAGCTTCCTCTCCTGACTCTCCCACTTTTGCAGCAGCTCATCCCATGGGCAGGAGCAGGCTGGTGGCACCTGCTGGGCACTCTGTGGATGGATATCAGCAGCAGCAGCCCTGGTTCCAGCACAGGGGAGCACGTCCCTTGTTAATCAGCATTTAATTAAAGGACATGCTGACATTTGGAAATCAGAAACAACTCTCCTGTGTGGGCTGCCTCTCTCTGCTGCTTGCCTCTTCTCTGAATCACTCCCTGACATTTTGCCAGATTAGGATGTGATTCTCTCTCTCTCTCTCTCTCTCTCTCATTCTCTCTCTCTTTCTTCCTTCTTCCTTATAAAAATAAATTGAAAAGGCAATGCAAAGCCACTGCTGCTCCTGAGGGAGAGGATGGAGAGGATGTGGTGTCACTGGGGAAAACCTCCCATTCTCACTGGGGCTACATTGGTGCCCCACAAGGACCTTGACTGTGGGGCAGCCTTTGGTGTGCTAGGGGCTGCAGGCATGCTGAAGCAGAGGGTTCTTAGCACGTTGGCCTGGGGCAACTGGTTCTTCATCTCCAAAATCACACAGAGAGCCACACAGGTGTCTCAGATCCCCACAGCAGCCACAAGTGATGTGCCTGAAGGAATCACAAGCAGAGGGTGTGAATGCTCTGCAGGGGAACAGGGATGTCTGCAGCCCAGTGGGAGCAGGTTGGACTCACAGGGACCATTGGGTGGGGTGGGATGGAAAGCCAGAGTCTGGAAGGTGTTCAGCATCTTGGCCTTGGAGCAGCATCATTAGAGGAGGAGTGACCAAGGGCAGGCTGAGGGGGCAAGGCAGGACCCTTCTAACACAGTATGCAGACATGAATGATCCTTCTCCCCACATACAGACCCTTCTCTCCATGTACAGACCCCTCTCTCCCCACATACAGACCCTTCTCTCCATGTACAGACCCCTCTCTCCCCACATACAGACCCTTCTCTCCACGTACAGACCCCTCTCTCCCCACATACAGACCCTTCTCTCCACGTACAGACCCCTCTCTCCCCACATACAG